>JAOEJH020549432.1:0-11625 GCA_025448215.2 Palythoa grandis
TGAAAACTAAACTGAAAGACGAAATCTTTGCAGATAAAAACACATTTTACTAATTTTCATAACATTTGTAATGATAATGGCAATGAGTGGAGTCCATTTCTATCTGTTATCACTACTTGTTGCTGATTGGTGAGAAATCCTGAAGCCCGGATTGTGATTGGTTCATTCAACTGTCCCGATAACAGGTAGCCCAAACAAGTAATCGGATAGTCTTCCAAGGCAATTAGGGAAAAACAGAGTTCAGAATGGGCCAATCAGATTTGAGGAAATTGTAATTATTATAACAAATTAAGTAATTCAAACAATCGTTACTGAGTATAATTTTAGCGAGTCAAAGTCTATGTTATTAGTCAAACTTAGCGAATTTTCATTAATTTCCTGCCAAGAGTTTTCACCTTTAGTTTTTACAAATAGCTGCTTGAAGCAAGTTTATCATTTTGATAAAGCACTATTTATATCTATTCTTACCTAAGTTTCAGACCTACAAACTTACAAGGCCTGAAACAGTTACACGATATAAGAAATAACAATTTACCGTTTAGCCCGGAAGTTATTGAAAGAAATACGCTTTCTACCTATTAAAATTGAAAAAAAGCTAGGATACTTGACATAATAATCATCGCTTAGCATAGCATTTGCAGTTCATAATATTTAAGATTGAATTTAATACAGTCGTTTTCCATAAGGAAATGAACGAATGCTCTGCTGTTGTAAAACCAGAATACCTCAGTTTATCATATAAATGTTTTCGTATGTAACTGAACTAAATCAATACTGAATTCTCAAAATATATGAAGCCTTGAATTTAAGAAATAAAAGAGAGAAGTTGAAACACTAGCCACGGGCGAGTACTGGAAGTGTAACAATATGTTTTTAAAATGGTCACTCAGGGGTCGCATGCCTCTTAATTGTCACGTCATTTAAATAAATAAATAAATAAATACATACAGCAATAACCTTGTAGGGTATCCGAAACCCTAAATCTTGGATTGTACGGCAATGGAAACACCACGGAAAACCCGTTTTCTATGAGGCAACAAATAACGAAATTTCTAGCTTCACCGAAGCTCTAATTTTTAACGGTTAAGATTTCTTTTAAAAGTTCTGAACGACGCAATTTTTTATTTAAACTTAGTCTTTTATACATGAGAAAAGATTTTCGTTTGTCAGTAAACATCGTCGAGGGGTTTCTAACAAAGATGTTGTTTTTTGTTATCACTTCATTACAAGCCATACACGCATAGCTGTGAGTTGAAAACATTTTGCCCGTTAGCAAATAATATTTTATTTAAACTAAAACTATCATTAATAACAAAGAACCTGAAAAACCAGATGACTTTGAACAAGCTGTCGCGTCACAAAACGTTTTGTTTTTATCATTTATTTCGCTATAAGAAGCATTTTTCTCATCTTGTAAAATGTCGAGTTCATCCCGGATTCAAAGTTAAACTTGATTGGTATAAAGTCTTTGTACAGATAAGGCTCGTTGCCTCAGACAAATATTTTTCCCCCGGGAAACCATTGCTGTCTTCCGTGACTGTATTTTCATCACAATGAACTTTATTTTTTGTTTACCACAATGTGGTGTAGCAGTTTCCGGCTCATTCACACTTAAAAGTCGCCGGCTTATTTCCCCCAGCAGGAGCTGGTACTCGTTTTAACGACCTTGTTAGGATGGCAACTGCTGAGTTAACTTTGGCGGAAAGAAGGTCACACAAATTTTCAACGCTCGACAGAGCCGCGATTTGAACCTTTCAGCGAGAAGGCAGAGATCTAACCACTTCGCCAACCACGCCACGCATGCGCCCGGGAGGGGAACTCCAGTTGGCAACGGGTGGGGATGATCGTCGTATCTTTTAGCGGTCAAAATCAGAGATTTGGTATCTTTTGGGGTGTCTAAAAGGTTTTTGGGTCACCGAAGTCTAAGCTGGTATCTTTTAGGGTATCTTTTTAAGATAATAACATATTACATAATAATAACAGCAACGACAGCTTTTAAATTTGCTTTTATTGTTTAATTATGTCCAACTATTAACATGTAACTCAATGCATTGATGCACTTAAATATTTAGCTGGTATCTTTTAGGGGCAAAAATCTTCTGTTACCATGCCCACCTTCGTAAGACACCGGTATCTTTTAGGGATATTTTTGAAACTATCCGGCGATCATCTCCGCCCTACGATATATGTTGGCTACTGCATCTTGCATTTAATAACAGAAAAGAAATTATAAACTCATGTAACTGAAGAAATTTTCGACTGATTGGTAAGCATTTGCAATTAGAAATTTGATAAATTGTGGTATATACCTTTTTTTCTGTTTCTTCTAAGTATTGAGACTCAACTTTTTTGTAATTTTTTTGGGTAATGTTATTATCATAAATATTATTAATTTTGATTTAAAGGCGTTGTAGCGCGTTTAAAAGTACTGGGTTCTAATTTGCTAATCTTGATTTTCGTATTGGGACAATACGAAATCAAGTTTAAGTGCGAGTGGGTACAAAACGAAGACCGAAGATCTAAGGCCCAAAAACGAAGACCCCTTCAAAATTGTTTTAAAACCACTTGAAAGAGGTTCAAACATGGATTTTGACTGAAATAAAACAAGGAGCAACAAGATTTGCGGTTTTTATCGATTTTAGCCAGAGTCTTCGTTTTGTACAACCCCCCCCCAAAAAAAAAAATACAAAACGAAGACCCCTTCGAAATTGTCTTAAAATCACTCCAAAATGGCTTAAAACCCGCAAAATATCATTTCCGACAGAAGTAGAAATAAGGAGCAACACGGTTTTGCGGTTTTTAACGAATTTAGCCAGGGGTCTTCGTTTTGTACAAAACTCCCACAAAAGTACAAAACAAAGACCCCTTCGAAATTGTCTTAAAATCACTCCAAAATGGCTTAAATTCCTCAAAACATCATTTCTGACAGAAGTAGAAACAAGGAGCAACAACATTTTGCGGTTTTTAACGAATTTAGGTAGGGTCTTCGTTGTGTGGAAGTGTTCTGGTGACAGTTTACAGCAGCCACGTGGGATGTGTTTGTGGAAGGTACCAACGTGATAGGTAAAGGTAAAGGTTCCTTTATTTAACGTCGGTAGTTCCGTCAGTTCATACAACTGTTATCAATTCATAGAACTGGTATCAATGGAAGCCGACGGTGCGCCCTTTACCCCCTCCCTCTGTCAGTGCTCCGTTTTACGGGTATTCAAAGCTAAAGCTACACAGATCAGAGGAAAGTCGGAACAGACGCTGGAGTCACTGAGAATCGAACTGGGGACCCTCAGCACAGAAGGCAGCGCACTTACCAACTGTGCTACACGCTACACGCCTGCTCCTAGCATTTGTAAACATTCCATTGCTGTGGCTCCTCGTCAATCTATTCTCTCCACTCACTTCAATTTCCTGAAAAAGAAATCAAACAAAGGGGGCCGCACTGCCCTTGCAGAGCACGATGTAAATAAGCATACAGCGAGAAAGAAAGGGGCCAGAAACAAGAACTCTTACAGGCCAGAAAGAGGAAGTAACAGCGTTGCAGCAGTAGGAAGTAGTAATCAAGCAAGTCAGATCTTCACTGAAATCCAGCATAATGAAAACCAGTTTGTTCTGATGCTCCTGCCGAAAGATGCCAAGACATGCAAGACATGCGAAATTGAGTTCTGTCAACGCAAGCAAATCATCCCATTCAACATGGTCTTTGCCCATAAGGAGCGGTGGTTGTATCCTACTGATGGCGATTGGTCAAAACCCAAAGCTTCAAAGAAGGAGACAACACGCTTCTATCGCACCACAAGGAAATGCATCATGCAGAGATTTCCCTAATTCAGTTGGGATTACGTCAAAGTTTCTTCCAGTGTCGCTGGTTCGCTAACTGAATCACACAAAAAATATCTCAGAATGAGAGTTTCAAGATGCTGTGCTGTAAATAAATTAATAACAGTGGATAGGGGCTGCTATGTTGTAACTTATTTCTATTTTGATAGATGTAGTTCTTAGAGCAATAGATGTAGGCAAAACGAGGGATGTTTTTTGAAAAAAATTCAGTTTTTACATATCCAAAAAGTGTTCGCTCTGATCAAGTTATATAGTTGGAGTAACATTTAACTTTTTACCCTTGTAAATCCTTGCCTACTGCTCCTTAACTATCGTTTTAGCTCCAGCTTGTTTTAAATTAGCTATATATTAATTTATTATAATAATTACAATTTCCTCAAATCTGATTGGCCTATTCCGAACTCTATTTTTCCCTAATTGCCTTGGAAAACTATGGATCCGATAACTTGTTATCGGCTACCTGTTATCGGGACAGTTGAATGAACCAATCACAATCCGGACTTCAGGATTTCTGACCAATCAGCAGCAAGTAGTGCCGGAAAACAGACAGAAATGGACTCCACTCATTGCCGTTATCGTAACAAATGTTATGAAAATTAGTAAAATGTGTTTTTATCAACAAAGATCTCGTCTTTCAGTTTAGTTTTCAGAAATTGTAATTATTACAATAAAATGGTAATAGGACTTCGTGTTCGTTCAATTCTGTCTGTTATCATTACTTGTGATTAAACAAATTGGATTGGCGCTTCGCGCTCATCCAATTTTGTTAATCACGCGTAACGATAACAGACCGAATTGGACTCCACTCAGTCCTATTACCATTATTTAACTGTAGCTAAGGGAGTGCCAAGATAAATGAATGAAGGAATGAAAGATTTGTCTGACGAGGACTTTCTCTTGCCCGACGTAAGAGCCAGTGAAGAATGCCTTTTATAATAGCTCGCATTTATCACATACTCTTGCCATCCATAGTATTTTAGAGCTTTGTCCCATAGTTTTTGCTTAAGGAGGGTCACGTGACCAAGTCCTGCAACAGGCCTATTGCTGATTAAACGTATTAAGGTGGAGACAGTGCGCAATGGTTTCGTTACAAATCGCCTTTTTCAATTAAAAACCTGTACACGTCGCAGTTGATGAAAACAGATAGTAGAAGATATTACGTATAACTAAGTAGTGAAGATTTGATATTGAAAAGTTCTTATGATCTGTTAGTAGTGCGAAGTTATTCCCTACACGCAGCTAGATACAACATCCATACTTTCAAGCTGTTATCTAATATTTTGCTTACTAAATAACTATTAAGTTTGAAATTTCTGAAGACAATAGGTATTGCTGTGACACTTTTTTGCTGGACTTTGTGAAATGATTCTTATCCTCCCCCAGAAAAAATACACGCTTTTTTTCATAAGAACAACTTTATAAGAACAACGAGGTTCAAATTTGCTAAAATTTAAGAACAATTTAAGAACAAGCTCAGGCTGAGGCTCGATAACTAGGAAAGTTTTTGTGGTAGAAAAATGACTAAAAGTCGTAATTTAACTTAGCGATACAGCATAAAATATGTAGAGAATAATACATTGGCCTGCGGAGATGTGGAATTTATTTTCGAGTGTTCAAATTAATATCTCACTCGTTTTGCTGCGCTCACTCGTGAGATGTTAAATTTGAACACAAGAAACTAAATTTCATATCTCCAAGCGACTATGTATTATTCTGTTTATTATATAAACAATAGCGTCTTACAAGGATTTCAGCCACTCTAGGAGATATTTCTTCAAGCGAGCGACTTCTCGTTCACAGATGAATGGCTTAAAAGCCCCAAACCGATTTCCGTTTTCTTTCACTTGAATAAACTCGTCTGAATTCCTATCGTTGTACGATTGTTGCACATTTTAAAGTTTTATTTAAACTTGTTTATGTTTTATAACAAAATTTTCAAGAGCCCGAACAGACATACAAATGATGCAATATGACTGCCATGTGCATGCAACGGTGGCCGTTGTCATAGTGATGCAAGAAGGTCGCTGATTGGCCGAAAAGTGATATTTACACACGTAAAATTCTCTCTCCTCCGCAGAGGCTCCGAAAATAATAGAATCCCGAACAAAAAATGCTACGCAGAGAGATCTCAGCAAAACCGCTGCTCACAATCTCCGCGGGTCCCTGGCCACCTGAGGCGCCTTTAAAATCCAGTCGCCGCACCTAGAAATTAGCTTGAGCTAAACTAGGTTTTGTTTATTTAAGTATTTAAGTAATTTGAAGAACTTAAATTTAATGTTTAATTACAAACTAAGAATTATAAATTATAAACATGTTAAATAAGAAGCAGAAAAAGTCCATATATAAAAACACTGGTTATGCATGCCGTATACAAAAAACATGAAGCAAATACTGAAAAAATTACAATGCTAAGATCTTGAAAAAAAACAATTTTTTTTTCTTTATCTATTTAGCTTATTGTTTTTGTTTTTGTTTGTTGCGACCGGGTTCCTGGTTGCGGCATCGGTAGTTTCGAACTCTCAGGGAAAACGAGAAGAAGTTTGAAATAACCGGAGTTCGACATAACCAGAGATGCACCAAAATCTCACATATTTTATGTAAATTAAGTTATGTTACAAGGGTACATTGTATGGGAACTGTATATAGACATACTTCATTTTATTTTGACGTTACAGTGAACGTTAAACAAGAAAATATTCTTGAGTCAGTTTCGCCGCAGCCGCATTTTGGAGTCACAGCGAGTTCAAAATTCTTGCGGAGGACAAACAGGACCACTTCGCACATTTTAATGGAGCTAAAATATGTACTCGTAACTTACGAAACTCATTGAATGATTGTTTCACAGTTTTACAATTTTTCTCTAGACAAGCAATTTTTAACACTTGTTCGACATATATAGGGATAAGTGGAGAGTAATGTATCACGAAAGTTGCTTTTAGCTTTGGTAATAGCTAATTTCATATTAGAGGGAAACCCGCCTTCAAACGAAAACTGTCTCGTGTGAACCCAGATGTCAACTTTTCTGTCTCTAAATGATTCCACCAATTTTCCAATCCTCTATGACGAACCAATGTCAACTTTAGACGAATATCTACCCGGTGGATTTTCAATTTCTACTTCTAGTCTTCTAATATACCACGGATTCGGTCACTGAACACTGAAAGACAGCAACCATTCTCGAAATAGCTGCAAAAAGTTGTAGAAAAGATATGAAATCCGCCCCAATGTGCCGCTAAATAGTGGCCTGATCGTGGTTGCATTTATCAGTGAGGCACATGTCAGTCCATTTCACTGGCGGCACCAGCCAAACCAACACTACGCTGGGTTGTCCACCATCATTCTGGGAGCAATACTCATCGACATCAGCTCTTGGAACAGCAGTTTGGCTGCGTACGGCACCTTAATGCGCGAGACCTGTTTGGAGGGAAATATGAGAGAAAAAGTGATCAAGGACCATTTTACAAGGTGATTATACATAAAAACATAATTAACAACCATCCCCGAAATGGGAGGTGAATAGTGGTGGATATATACTGAGGCGCGAAGCGGCGAGGTATATATCTAGCACTAGGCACCGACCCTGAGGGGGATAGTTGTTTTAGTATTTACCAAAATATTTGGATAAAAAAGCACTTTATTTTCAACGAGACAATACAATGTAAACCTTTTTTCTGTTTTTAGCACGCGCACTTCCTATCAATTTGACTTCCGCTGCAAAATCAACTAATAGCCGTGGATATCGCGAGCTACGGGAGCCAATCAGAGCTCGCGAAAATGGATATCGGTTGCTTTAGTAAATACTAACAATTGATATCTTACGCACTAACTGATTCGTCGAGAAAAGTGAAATGAATAGAGTGTGTATAATAATTGATATATAACGCTCACAATCTTATTGGACGAGAAAAAGTGGAGTGATTAGAGTTCATATAACAATTGTAATATTATGCGCACTCTGATTTCGGACCTTGACTAAAGCCAAAAAAATGATTAGGAGCAAAAAACTAAACGATGCCCATAAACAACAATATATATATTCTGAAGCATTATAGTTCCTCAATACCTGTGTCTTGTTCTTGCAACCCCTACACTCAAACGTGTTGTTCTTGAGGTTGGCGATAGCAATCAGGCCGCACAGATTGCACACGTGGCAACTGTATGCATCTGACACGTCATACAGTCTCTCGTTGAGAAACTTGGCCGCACCGTGGGCGATCATGCAATCACGTTCCATCTCGCCAAACCGAAGGCCACCGTCCCTGTAAAAGCGAAGAGTAAAGTTTATAGAGAGATTGTTTCGGTCTAAAATCAAAATTCGGGACTTAAACGAAATTGGAACCAATGACTATACCAGTGATCTACTGGTTGAGCTAGGATACTCATATTGATAGAGAGCCGCAGATTCGCACAGAAGGATGAAATTAAAAATCAAAGGCATTTCCAGGTAAATTTGGGTTGTTGCCTGATCAAACTATTATTTCTCATAAGCCAATGTCCTATTTTGTACGAGGTATGTTAGGAGAAGTGATATCCTGATGAACTAACCGTGAACGCCCTTCCATTGGTTGTCGTGTAAGGATTTGCACTGGTCCTCGTGCTCTGGAGTGGATTTTGTCATCTACCATGTGTTTCAGTCTCTGGTAGTACGTCGGACCCAAGAATACTTGAGTGTTCAGTTTGCGTCCCGTGAAGCCATTGTACAGCACCTGAATACAACAGCGTATTAAGGCCAGATACAAATTAAGGAGCTGGAACACATGTTAATGTCTATCCTGCTACCAATGTCAAATAAGTCAAGGATGTTTAAACTTTTGAACCAGTTGATGAAGCCCTACAAAGTGATCATTCATTGTGCTTGTCTTGAGGAGTAGAAATGATTGGTGTTGTTCATTCTAGTTTTTGAACCAGTTAATAAAACCCTATAAAGTGACCATTTTGTTTGTCTTAAAGAGTAGAAATGATTGGTGTTATTTATTCTAACTTTTGAACCAGTTGATTAAACGCTACAAAGTTACCATTCATTGCGCTTGTCTTGAGGAGTAGAAATGATTGGTGTTATTCATTCTAACTTTTGAGCCAGTTGATGAAACCCTACAAAGTGACCATTTATTGTGCTTGTCTTGAGGAATAGAAATGATTGGTGTTAATCATTCTAACTTTTGAACCAGCTAATGAAACCCTATAAAGTGACCATTTTGTTTGTCTTGAAGAGTAGAAATGGTTGGTGTTGTTCATTCTAACTTTTGAATCAGTTGATGAAACCCTATAAAGTGACCATTCATTTTGTTTGTCTTGAAGAGTAGAAATGGTTGGTGTTATTTATTCTAACTTTGGAATCAGTTGATGACTATAAGTACCCTTCATTTAACGTCTTTTCAGAATGAGTGTGTGTCAGATTTTTACATTGAAAGAAAGGCGATGCGTTACTCAACTTGAGCGCTTAGTTTAACGCAAAGAAATCATCATATTCATCATGGTTATCAACATCAACATTACAGTCACAAAACTCATCATTACTGCCATGATCATTATCACCATGACAATCATTACCACCATTAGTACCATTACCATCATCATCACCAACACTTGCACCATCACCATCATTACCAAAACCATTCATTATTACCATCACCATTACCATAACCATCATCATTACCACTATATCACCATCATTACCATCATAATTAATATCATGATCACCAACATTTCTACCATCATTATCATTACCATCATTACCACCATCACCATCATTACAATCACCATTACCACCATCAGTATAATCATTTGTTGTCATTACAATTATTGGCATCGCCTTTATAGTAACCACCGCCATCATTATCACAAGCACTGAAATGAGAACTGTGAAATTTGCTATCGTAGTTCAACAAAGGCTTACCTCATTTCCACGCAGGTGATACCCATAATCATTCAAGAGTTGAGAGATCTTCTGGACGTTGACAGCATCATTGAAAGGCGTTGCGTCACCAATCTCTCCCTTATTTGCAGATACCTGTGGCCAGATTGAATGCAAAACCAGTCAAATACGGGAATAAAAAAACAATAGCACTTATCGTTATTTTAGATTCCCTTTAGATACCCTCAATAAGAGAAAAGTCGTTTAAGATTGAAGTGTGACCTGGATACCCGAGTTGCCCTGGGCTAGCTAACATTTCATATATTTTTTTATGACACGACGTGAATCTTTTTAAGGAGAAACACAAACTTGGCTCAGCTAGAAGGATCACCAACCTACCCGAGTTACCCAAGGTGAGCTAACTTTTCATACATTTCTTTATAACAATATGCGAACTGTTTACATGAGAAACACAAACTTGGCACAGCTAAAAGGGTTGCTAGTCTTTGCGGGTTACCCAGGGTGAGCTAACTTTTCATACGTTTCTTTATAACACGACACGAACCATTCACATGAGAAACACAAACTTGGCTCAGCTAGAAGGATCACCTGCATACCCGAGATACTCTGGGTGAGCTAACTATTCATACATTTCTTTTTAAATGTCACCTATATCTTACAATTCAAAAAAATTAGAGAACAAACTCTTGCACTTTGGTCATCTAAATAGCTCAGGATGGAAAATAAATTAATGACGTACCTTGCCCTGGAGACACTCGATCAAGTGGCCGATGGTCATACGACTGGGGATAGCATGGGGATTGATGATTACATCTGGTGCAATACCTTCACAGGTAAATGGCATGTCCTGTGTGGCAAACATTTAGGGAAATTTTTATTTCACTCTGTGCGAAGAACAGGATGGATGCCTAATTACCGATTATGGCCACCATAATTGCAGCCTAGGTTCAAATCCTTGTTCTGTGGGCTGAAAGTTGCTGATCTCAGTTTTGTTCCCTTTACAAAACCTGAATTCATATCTTTAGTCCTTACTTACTATTTTCACTATGTCCCCAGTTAGACTGAAGGCTGAATATAATTGGCATTGTGCGGTTTGAATTTGTAGCCTTTCAAAGAGGACAATATGAAGGAAAGTTCGTTTTCTTAACCAGTTTCTTAACAAAGCACGTGTTCATGAAAAGGGCTTTTGCGTATAAACAACTGAAAGACTTCTGATCAACTCCAACAATGCTTCTGTTTTTTCTGTAATTTTCAAGAAACTAAAATACCGAAAATTGTTGGTGTAGCTAGTTAAAATCTGGAACCATTTTTAATTATAACCGTAAAAACGCAGCAGGACTAGTGGAGTGGGATCTCGCTTTTGAAAAACATATCAAGTATTGATTTGCAAAATGATTAAACAAGGGAATGAGGTTTTTCAGAGCTAAGATTTCCACAACCATAAAGTACAAGTTTGGATAGACTTGCATACTTCTTGTCTGTATTGGATTCCACATGTTCCTTTCTGGCCATGACGGCTGGCAAACTTATCACCAATCTGGGGAATACGTACAGAGCGGACCTGGAAGAGAGAGACATTTAGAAGGGAAAAGGAAGAAGAGGTGATAATGAGCACTTAAAAATAAATAAATATAAATCAAGATACATAAGAAAGAGAACATCAGTTGATAACAACGTAAGACTGAGGTCTTTTTATTGTTTAACCGGTTCCATGGGTGTTATATCTGAATCTCCCTTTTTAGGTAGCATCTGAAGGAACTTTAGACTTTGAGTATTTCCGGTACCCCTTTTATTCCTATCCGTCTCTCTCCTACCCCTCTTTCTCCTACCTCTCTCACTCCTGCCCCCTCTCTCCTACCCCCCCTCACTCCTGCTCCTCTCACTCCTACCCCTCTCACTCCTACCCCTCCCACCCCTAC
>JAOEJH020549647.1:0-11618 GCA_025448215.2 Palythoa grandis
GATCCCATTTCTTTTTTGAGTTTAAAGAGAGCTTTAAGAGCTATCTTCTTAAGTTCCTGCTTCGCTATACTAAAGTTCCAAATGCACTGAAAGTGAGGCCAAGATACTTATGCATTTAAGGTTTTCCACTTTCTCTTCTTGATAAAAGAAAACATGTTTGTTCATTCTATGGCCGTTATTGTTCAAGATTAAAACTTTAGTTTTGTTGATGTTCACTACTAAATCATTTACTTGCAATATTGCTCTAAAAACATCAAAAGCGACTGGAGATCATTTGCCGTTGCCGTTTGGTTTGTCCCTAAGTCGGTACCTCAGTACTGTATATTGATGGTAGAGTAAGAGACTGGGCACAAGCCATTGCGTGTCCCTTAAATTGGAAGCAGTTGTAGCCAGAAAGATTGCTGACCCCAACACATCTATAAATTGTAATTGGCAAGCAACATATTTCGAAGTACTCTTTTGTTGTTAGAAAGAGTGACTCCATATACCTTAGATTTTAGTAAAAGTTACCATAGCTTTGCCGAGCTTCAGTCCCGTTTGCGGATGGGTGAGAATCTTGATGCGTGTTTCTCTGGGAATGTTCACTACTTGAATTCCAGCTCGAATTTAAGAAATCGAGCTTGATTTGAATTCGAGCTTGAGTTATAGAAATCGAGCTTGTAGGATTTGAAAGAAATCGAGCCGTGATTTTTAAGTTGATCGCAAGATCTTTTCAGCTTAAAACTGAGCTCGAATGCCGAGAATAAAATTCAACTCAAGCTTAATTTAGAATTCAAGCTTGAAAGCAATAAATCGAGCTTAGTTGCCCAGAAAACAAGATTGATTCTGTTCTTCAATAAGTGGCAAGCTTCTCAATTTTTTTTTTACTTATACCTCTTGTGCGAGTTTACTTGGCCTAAAGATTAATGATTGATTAATTGATTAATGCTTATAATGGAAATAGCATGAATGTTTCATTATTCAAAGTAGGAAAAATTGTATTGTCTGGAAATTCTTGTACTCAGTCGAACACTTTCCATGTTCTTTCGCATGGCTTGGTTATAAGCTTTTCTTTTAAGAGCTGCCATCATTCTATCTCTTTTCTCCCTTTCTTCCCTCTCCTTCCGTTCCCGTTCTCTTCTTATTCTCTCAAACTCCAGTCTTTCTAATTCGCTGAATCGCTCTTGTCTCAAAGCAGATATTTCTTCCTCTTTTCTTTTCTCACATTTTTTCTTCACTCTCGTCGCTTCTTCTTTTAACTTGCTTCGTAACCGTTCCTCTTTATCTTCTCTGTCCTTCAGCGCATGCGTCAATTTTATCGCGTGCTGTCTCAAGTCCAGCTCGTGTAGTTCCAAAATCAGTTTGTGTACTTCTTCTGCCTTCTCAAGTCTGCGCACTTCAGTTTGCATAAGATTGCGCACGCGCACTCGACCCTTACTTGATTTAATAGCGGCAGCAATACTATATCTTCGCCTCGCTTTCGCGCGGTCCAAATCAGCTTGTATCTTTCGGAGTGCGGCTATTTCATCGAGTTCCAATTTCACCCAAGTAGCATCTCGTAACTGATTAAATTTGTTCACTTCGTTTCTTCTGTTTTTATCAGCCAACTCTTTCTGGAGATGCTTTCTCCTCTCCATTCTTTTCTGTTTTATCAAATCGTGTTTCTGCTCAGCCGACTCTTCTAATAGGTTTATCGATTCCTTTTCAGCTTCGATTCGAGCAGCGATGAGGGCCGATCTTGCGTCGTCGATTACATTCTTAAATTTCTTTTTGATATCATCAATTTTTTCACGTCCCTCTCTTTTCAACCTCGAAAACTCTGTTACTAGTTGTCTTCTTGCTTTTAATGCGATTGCTTTCTCTTCATTCTCCGAAAGTCTTTTTATTTCCATCTTTTGTTGATTTTCATTTTTGTTTTCTTGTTTGTCTTCTTTACTCTCCTCTTCTTCGTCAAAGACGTCAGTGTCATCAACATTACTCAGGGATTCGTCAATACTGGGCGAAAGAGAAAGTCCGCTGAAATGAGACATAGTATCAGAAATTAAGGAACTTCCACGATTAATTCTGGGAAAACACATGGTCGATTTCCTTCGTGCTAATTCCGATAGTATGTCCACAGATCTGTTTTCCATTGAACAATTATCTTCTTGTTGAACAAAAGAGTTGTGATCCATCACGCCACAAGATTTGTGTACTCACGTTCTGTGTCTATTTCTTAAATCTAGACGACTAAAAATTATCGTTGCAATAAAAGCTTGTTTACCATTCTGTTGAAAGCTACACTTAGGAAGTTAGTCTTAACTTGACACGAAGCACTAATGACGCACCCTCAGCCTTCTTGATGAGTCAAAAGTGTTTAGTTCCTTTTATCTGCGTTGTCAGGGAATATACTCACAACGCTCTCACAAAAATGAATTTCGACCAATCGTAAATAACTCATTAACTCCACGGGGTGCTCCTCAGCTTAATAATAAAGTCTGCGGTAAATTAATAATGCAACAGTAAAATTCTAGATATTCACGAACTGATATCGCTGATAAAATTTAGAATTATGTTTACCAGAAAATCTATGGAACAACAATTTTCTTTCAAACGCTTTTGTGGCAGTTGATATTATAGAAACCAGCGGCATGTTTTAGTGTTTACTGTGTTTTATAAAGTTCTTCTTCTTCTTCTTCTTCTTCTTCAACGTCGTCGTCAATACTCATAATAAATTCAATTTATGAATATCGCACTATGCCTTGGTAATCCAGACTGATATTATCTTCCGGATTTCACAATCTGTATTCCGGAATTCTCATTTTAGATGAGATTCCAAATTCTTCGTTCTGAATTCCCAATTCTTCCTATGGATTACAAGTTTCTCTCTGTGAATTCCAGGTTCCTCTCCGTGAATTCCAGGTTTTTCTCTGTGGATTCAAGGTTTCCCTCTGTGAATTCCAGGTTCCTCTCTGTGGATTCCAGGTTTGTTTCTGTGGATTTCAGGTTCCTCTGTGGATTCCAGATTTCTTTCTGTGGATTCCAAGTTCCTCTCTGTGTATTCCAGGTTCCTCTCTGTGAATTCCAGGTTCCTCTGTGTGGATTCCAGGTTTATTTCTGTGGATTTCAGGTTCCTCTGTGGATTCTAGGTTTCTCTCTGTGGATTCAAGGTTCGTCTCTGTGAATTCCAGGTTTCTCTCTGTGGATTCAAGGTTCCCCTCTGTGAATTCCAGGTTCCTCTCTGTGGATTCAAGGTTCACCTCTGTGAATTCCAGGTTTCTCTCTGTGAATTCCAGGTTCCTCTGTGTGGATTCCAGGTTTGTTTCTGTGGATTTCAGGTTCCTCTGTGGATTCTAGGTTTCTCTCTGTGGATTCAAGGTTCGTCTCTGTGAATTCCAGGTTTCTCTCTGTGGATTCAAGGTTCACCTCTGTGAATTCCAGGTTCCTCTCTGTGGATTCCAGGTTTGTTTTTGTGGATTTCAGGTTCCTCTGTGGATTCCAGATTTGTTTCTGTGGATTCCAAGTTCCTCTCTGTGAATTCCAGGTTCCTCTCTATGCATTCCAGGTTTGTTTCTGTGGATTCCAAGTTCCTCTGTGGATTCTAGGTTTCTCTCTGTGGAGTCAAGGTTCGTCTCTGTGAATTACAGGTTCTTCTCTGTGATATCCAGGTTTTTCTCTGTGGATTCAAGGTTCCCCTCTGTGAATTCCAGGTTCTTCTCTGTGGATTCCAGGTTTGTTTCTGTGGATGTCAGGTTCCTCTGTGGATTTCAGGTTTCTTTCTGTGGATTCCAAGTTCCTCTCTGTGTATTCCAGGTTCCTCTCTGTGAATTCCAGGTTTATTTCTGTGGATTTCAGGTTCCTCTGTGGATTCCAGGTTTCTTTCTGTGGATTCCAAGTTCCTCTCTGTGTATTCCAGGTTTATTTCTGTGGATTTCAGGTTCCTCTGTGAATTCCAGATTTCCCTCTGTGAGTTCCAGGTTCCTCTCTTTGGATTCCAGGTTTCTCGTATCCCGGATTATTCACCCTGCATTCCGGGTTCCTCTGGATGGGAATTCCCTTGACTGGATTCTGGATTTCTTTGACAGCTTCCAAGATTCCCAAACTAGTGAAGTGGATTCCAACAATATTGATTCTCGATTCTATGGAGTAAATTCTTTAATTTCTGAAGCAGGATTCCTATTATTCCCGATTCCAGACGGAAAAATGGATTTGACCAGGTGAGAGTTGAAAAACGTTTGATGTTGTCTTTCTTAATACATAGCATATAAAAACTATTCAAACGGGTAAAGTGACGCCTTAAGTTAATCCAAATTTTCCCCTAATGGCGGCACCACTAGGGAGTTGCCCTAGCCATTATATAAAAGCGAGCTAAGGCTGCCGAATGACTACCAAAACTTTTTGCACCAAGGTGGCCAAGGACTGATAGAGGAGTAATATTTTGAACTAAAAGTGGGTTGCTATAAAATTGGCTACTGCCTGCTATTAGAGATTTCATTGATGTAGTTCTTTACAAGTGCATATTCCAATAAAGTTAGCTGCGTTTTTCAAAACCATTGTTTCTGGATTGAACAAGCTTTTCAAAAATGCCCAGCGTTTCCTTGTTAGCAATTTGCTCTCTTCAAAGTCTGGCAATCAATCATTCTTTTTAAAGTGTTTCTTCTTATTATAATAAGTGAGTAACAATGTTGTACGTAATGTAATAAACTAGAGCTAACAATGTTAGAGTGACAACGACGGTTCCCCTCTCACCTCAGAATAAACCCATTGTCTAGTTATTACGTAATCTATAATTTGGGGAAAAGAGAATATGTGAATGACCGAGATTTCTGAGTGTTCAACATTGATTCCTGAAAATGTTTTTGAAACTCCAAATTTCGCGCCTTCCTCTTCAGAGCCGCCATTTTTCTTTCGTGTATTTTCCTCTCTTCTCGCTTTTTTCTTTCTTGTTCTAACCTTTCCTTGTTAGCAATTCGCTCGCTTCGAAGTCTGGCAATCTCCTGTTCCTTTCGTCTTGTTGCTTTTAGCCTTGCCTTTAAGCTTTCATTGTAGAGCTTTGCGCGCAACTCAATTTCGGAACTTTCTTTCGACTTCAGCGACTGCATTAGTTCAGATGCTTCATCTTTCAAATCAAGACTTTTTAATTCTAGAACCAGCTTATGAACTTCTTCAGCCTTTTCAAGTCTTCTTACTTCAGTATTCAGCATACTGGATACTTTTAGTTTGCCTTTGCCAAGTCCGATACTTAGAGCAGAATTTGCTTTTTTCCTTGCACGCGCGCGATCCAAATCGGCTTGGATTTTTCTTAACGAAGCCATTTCGTCAATATGTTGTTTTAACCAATCTTCTCCTGCTCCAAAATTATGGAGTTCATTGGAAGAAGACTCTGACTCTAGTACTTTCTTAGTTCTTAGGGCTCGTTTTTTCTCTATTTCTTCTTGTTTCTTCAAAGCTGTCTCTTCAAGTTTGTTTACAGTAACTTTCTCGGCATTCAGGCGAGCGTTAATCAGAATTGATCTGGAGTTGTTGATTAAGATTTTGAATCTCTTACGAAGGGCATCTTGTTTCTTTCTTGTTTCACTTTTTATTCTTCTAAATTCTTGTTTCAACTGGTCATTTACTTGCTTAACAATTTCCATTTCTTCTTCCTTCGTCAGCCATGTCACTCTTTTGTGATAATTATTACATGCCTTTGCTTCTCCCTCTTCAACTGATTCGAGGAAATCTTCGCTGAACTCAATGTCACTTGTACTATCATCAGTTACGCTTCTTGAATTTTCCGCTGGATGTCCATTTTCACTCTGCGGTAGCAGCTGAAGGCTTAGTCTTTGTGCAGCACTGGTAAACTGAGAAGAATTCTTTGAACTGTCTCCACTTGAAAAGCTGAGCAGACTTCGCCGTCGTCTTCTTAAATTAGGAGCAACTTTTAAATTTTTTGTTATTCTTGGTTTGGGAGGTGGAGATGACATTTCGAACTTCCCTCTGTTTTTCAAATGATGAGCATGAATTCGATAACAATACACGACTGATTACAATCTTATTTTCAAAAGCTGTTGTAAATTGGAAGCGATCTTGACTCAGATATGATGCAAATGATTTTATAAGCCCCCAATATTTTAAGAGCCATTCACTGTCCAATATACTTTTGCTCTTAAGTTCTTGACTTTAAACGTTTTGTTTGAAGTTGGGTACTTTTTATAACAAGAATATTCGTCTATACATGGCACGGTTTGACAGCAGCGTCTATTTCACTACTGTTGTTTCACTGCCATCGACTGAAAGCATCTAAAAAGTTCTCTTTGAGTTACTGATATCAATGAAACATGCTGGTTTCCAATTGTTTCAAATCAAGGTCGTTTTCTAATATGATTTCATTAAAAAATAATATGTCTGTTTTTGACAGAAATGTGTATTGAATTTGACGAATAACCGAATACACAGGAAGATAGTTTTAATAAAAACGATCACATGTTGATAGGTAGACAATACAAAGCCTCGCTAATTGCTTTTCAAGTAGTTTGCCGTTTATCAGGGTCCTAATTATGTCATCTTCTTTTATTTTATTTGGGACAAAAACTAACATCCATTTTACCGCAATTCACTCTGTTTTGGTTTTATATAATTTTATTGGCAGAAAAACATTCAATTAGAACCTTTACAACATATTTTGTGGTTCATTTATAAATCTCTGCTTTAATTTAATGAATACAAAAAAACATATTTGCCGCTAATTAATTTAAAGTAATTGTACTACAAATAATAATAATGCTGAATAACAAGAATGAAAGAAAAACTTTTAATAATGAAAAAAGCCATTTTGCACCTTTTTGTAAATTTTTTTGGTGCCGAGCTGAATGAACTAGAGAGCGAAGAGCCTTCGGCTAAACGATGTTTGTCCGGATGCTCTTCGTTGGTTTCGATTACAGGATACAGGGAATGTTAATTTTAAAAAGTTGCCAAAAAAAAACTTTGCAAATTCTGCACAATTTTGTTTCCAGGCTATTTTCATTTTAGTTGGGAAGAAAGTGCGCTGGGAACGAGGTTGAGCAATTTCAATATGGTGGCTAACTAATCAATTCCTACTATTCATATATATGAACTTTCTCGCTCTTTAACAAACCTACTGGCTTCAAATGCTAACTAGTACAAACTAAAATTCTAATTTCAGTGTTCTTAACCTTTTTTTCTAGGGTGAGCAAAAGTCTAGCTAGCTACTTATCATTTGCTTGTATCTGGACGTTATGTGAGCGTAGCGGGCTGTGCCAGAAAGTTGTGGCTTCTTCTTGGGTTTGTTATCAAGTAGAGAAAAGTAAGAAAATGTTTTAGACCTTGAAAAGCTGGTGCTTAAAATGGAATCTTGAAAATTTTTCAGCAATATCTTATCATGTTCTTTTCTTTTTCTCTCGTCTTCTTTGCGCTTTTCTTCCTCCATCCTCAGCTTTTTGATTCTTTCTCTTTCCAGGGTTTGTTTTTCTATCTGCCTTTTCCTTCTTGCTTCTTTCTTTTCTTGTTCACGCTCTGCTTGTTTTGTCCGTCTTATTGAGTCGTTCATCCTCTTCCTCTCTCGCCGCAACTCTAAACGAAGCTGTAACTCCAATTCCTCTTTTTTTCTAAATGCCATAGACAGATTATGCGCATGTTCAGATAAATTCAAATTTCTAAGCTCAAGTATCAACCAATCGATTTCGTATCGCTCAAATGTCCGTCCTTTAGACGTTAAGTGACCAAAACGGTCGACGCTTGATTTACTGTGATCTAAGGCAATGTTGCGGCTTGTTAACTTCTTTTCTTTGATACTTTCTAAATGCGTTTGGACAGCTTTTTCCAGATTGCCATCTTCCTCAACATTAGTTTTATTGCGAGACTTGTACAAATCAGTTATATTACTGGAATTAGAACTTATACCTTCACTTCGAATTGTTCGCCGGACACTCAAAAGTTCTTTCCTTCGAGTTGCGTTTTCCAGTCTTTTCATAGCGCGCTTTTTTTGTGCTTTCGTTTTCGCTTCAAGTGCAGCCGTCTCCGCGCTTGCAAATACCACCTTAAACTCTTTACGTACTGAAATAAATTTTGCTTTGTTTTCTTGTTTGAACTCTTGAAACTTTTCGTCAATTATCTTAGTTATCGGTTTATTCACTGTCGTTGTATCAACGACCGTTGTTTCATTGTCTGTGTTTTCCGTTTTAGACGTAGTCTGGGAAACGCTCTTTTTGTCGTGGGATCTGTTATCTTCCAAGCTCAACACATTTCGAGGCATAGTTGGATCTTTTGCCCTGTTCAAAACTTCAAACTTGTTTTTACTTTCTGTCACCGTGCTAGAAAAAGAACCAAACTTATAATAAAAATCTTTTTCTTTAACTGAGTTTTTTATGCTTTGTTTCGCTGTTGCTCGGGATGCTTTTAAGTCAGCCAGGAAAGTCGACGGCAAGGTTTGGTTGCAATTGACGGCTGATTTCTTCTTGTTCGAGAGAGATAAATCTTGTACAAAACAATTCTCTTCTGCTTCGCTTTTAGGGCCGATCGTTTGGGTTGTTTTGTCTCTTGAATGATTTTTACGGTAATTATAAGCATTATTAGAATTAGTTACCGCATTAGAAGCATTATAACTTAACTTTTTCTTTTTTCCGGTTTCTTCCGCGTTTTCTGTTTTGCGTACAATTTGGTATCCATCTAGACGAAACTTCTGCAAATTATTTTCTTTAGGACAGTTTCGCTCAGGTAAATGTTGCATGTAATGTGGCCCGTCGCCTCCAAGATAACGCATTTCTTGTTTATAAACTGATTCTCCGCTTTTAACTTTTCCAGCATTGCAGAAACAAAGTGCCTGGCCAGAGATTTCTATGAGGAATTTAGGATCACCGCGAGCCCAGGCAGAGGTCAACGAGCGGCCCTCTGAGCGAACACTGGGCAACTTTTCATTAAAAGTAGAATCTCTTCTAGTTTCACGAGTTAGTGACCCCTTCTTTAACTTCCCCCTGTTCATTGTTTTCTTATCAGTACCATCGGAAAACTCGCTTCTTTTGTACGTTTTTTTGATGAACCGAACTTGTTAATGAATGTGATACCTTCAACTTTTGAAACATCCCCTTAGGTAATGTTTATCAATTTTTAAGGAAATTATGATTTTAAATTGAGGTACGATATTAGAAAACATCAATTAATGGGGTTTGCTACAATTGGTCTAAACTGAATCGATTACGTAGTAGTCAAAAAGCACTCGTCACGGAAGTATAGCATTTCTTATTTAATAATTGATTTGACGTCAACAAGTTTGTCTCTCAATCCTTTAGCTTAAGGAAAAATTAGGTTCACAGTATTTTCACACAAGTTTAATAAATCATTGTGTTTTTATACAGGTGTAGAATTAACCTAGAGGTTGCTTGCGACTTGAACCAACAATAAAATATGGCTTTGCTTTTAATTTAAGCGAATCCGTTGTACTCAAACAACAAATTATCAATCGATTTTTCTCTCTAATTATCCCTCAGCAGTAAATTATTGAAAGCGTTTTTGATTTTCTTGTGTATTTTTATTGTGTCTGCTCTCGAGATCAATACGTTTAATTATTTAAAGCCAACTCGCCGCTATTTTTTTTTTCTTTTTTCTCGTTTTCTTGTCGGTTTAAGCGAATTCATTAATTATGAAAACTTTTTGAAAAACTTTTAAAAATGCTAAGTACGTTGTCTCTACTTGCATACAATTTTTATCCGATTAATCTGAGATATCAATGGTAAAATAGAATAGTCTTAAGTTTGACTAAGTACCATAAACAAAATCTTGTTTGTTGCTAAACAGATCAGGCACTCAAGATCAGTTATTAAGTGTAGGTTTGTCTCAAGATTTGTGAAGAATGCCGACATCAAATTAAATTTTCGGCACTTTGTACCGCAAACATGTGCGGATAAAGGATTTGTGTTTTACGCATTTGGAATATGATTCTCTCTGGTTTTGTTATCTCGTTGATATGTCTTATAAGTCCATGAAAAGAATTCCTTATTTGCTTTTGTAGAAAGAATTCAAATTACCGATCTATTGAGGATATATCATGATCAACTCTTGCACCCGCGCGCTGAACTGTTCATCTTAAAAATTGTTTGTAGCTATATCAACCCATGGCTAAATACAAGCCCTTACTTTATTTCTGTGAACTAAGATTTGCAAAAAAATGTCTTCTCTTGAAATATCTTTTAGTGCTATGCGTTTGGACGAGGCTCATAACTGGAAGACGTCAAGACAAAACACGAAAAACCGGTTTGCTCCACACCGGCCTTCGGTGGAATTTAGTTTAAAGCGTTTTCAAAACACAGCAAAAGCTGCTAGAAAAAATTTCGTTAAGACGGCGATCAGAGGCGAGAAAAAACTCAACTTAATTTATTCTTCTCGGTTGAAAAGCCTGAAGAGTGATATGGTTGAAAAGCGAGTGAAGAGGTTCGATGCTGTTCGCCCTCAAGAAATTACCAAAACTGGCTGGAATTCTTTTCAAGACGGATATTTGGCGGAAGAAAACAGGGAAGTCGTAAGAATCGAAGGAGACCGCAGTCGAAGTCGGCATCGGTTAAATGAGCAATGGAGAAAACTTAGAAAGAAAGCAAACTTGGATTCTGAGGGTATATCTTCAAAAGGAAGCCGAAAAGACAAAATGCTGCACAGCCTCGTGAAAGAATTAGAAAAATATGAGTTGCATGATATTGCAAAAGAACTTCTCATGCTGTCAGAAATTAAAGAAAGAGCAGAAAGAGAATATTTGAGAGAAATGATTAAAGCCAAGAGAGCAATGCTCCAGGCTTCAAAGGGAACGGGTTTGTCGGAACGATGGGATAAAGGAATCGTTAAGGTGATGAGTAGAAAAGAAAGACGTTATATGCTGGAGCTGCCGCGTCTGCATAAAAAGAATCCACAGAGACAAAGCGAAAGGACTCGTGGAACTAAAACTCCACAGGAGAGGGTGGTAGCTCTTTTGAGTTATCATCACCTTGACCCCCTGTGGAAGGAGATACAAGAAACCGCTTATTCAGGAAATGTGACAAGGCCTTTCACTTTTTCTTACTTTCCCAGGCTGCCAAAACAGAAATTGAGCGGGAAAGGTTTTGGCTTGAATGCACACAGAGGACGCCGAGCTGTAAGGAAGAAGACAAAGAAAACTTGAGAATAAAACAAAGAGGCTGGATCTAAAAAATCTAGAAAGCTAAGAAAGGAGACGACATCCGACTGTGTAGCTATAGGCACGAAATCTGTGAGGACAACCGTGAACATCGTTGGTCCTTACGTCAGTGGATCTATAAACATAGTTAATCCTTATTTTTAAAACAAATTTCTATTGTTTATTTTGTTTTTGTCTATAAAGTAAAGCGAGAGACTAGTTGTATATGCAGGCATTCAAAACAAAGCTTAAGTCAATCTTAGCAACGTGCATTCACAGTTCTAACAAACTGATGTTGAACAAAGTTCTTGCTTTTTGAGTTTTGTTAACAATCCCGTTCCCTTTTTTCTAAGCCATCATTATCATCACCATTATCATTATTACTGTTATTATCTTCATCATCACCACCACCACAATTATTCATAACACGTTATTACAACCACCATATCATCATCATCATCATCATCATCATCATCATCACCATCATCATCATCACCATCACCATCATCATCATCATCATCAT
>JAOEJH020549754.1:0-11617 GCA_025448215.2 Palythoa grandis
ATGGTGATGGTGATGGTGATGGTGATGGTGATGGTGATGGTGATGGTGATGGTGATGGTGATGGTGATGGTGATAGTAATAATATTAAGAAGTGTAAAGATTATGCGACTACGATCTTATTGTTACGAGCTAACGTTACGGTCAGCTTTAGTCTGCCTAAGAGTGAGAGGGTCAAGAACCAAGAGAGGAACTCTAAACATTCAAGAAAATGATTTAAGCACAGTGAATGTATCAGTTGGCATGTTATACAGATTTTTCTAGAGACACTGCAACTCGGTATTGTGTTTGTAAACAATTTATTTGTTTACCTAAATAAAGTACATGGGATTCTAATAAGATTTAATAAAGTTGTTATTATTATTATAAAAAAATAATAAGAATGGGGTTCGTACGCGCAGAAGGTGGCCTTCTCGGGTGTTTTACTAAAAACATATCAACTATCCTAAATCTTTGAGTCCTTAGGGTAATGAATATGGACGAGATCGAATGACGAATCTGATTTGACCTATACAGTCTCTGTCATATGTATGTAACCTCCTCACTCCTCTCGCACTCATAGCCTAGCTGTAGCGGGCATCGTACACCAGGTCTTTTGAAACAATGCATGTACGTTTGGAAAAGTTTGCCGATCAAAATACGTCAGAGCTTTTGCAGCTTTTTGTAAATTTGTAAATTGTGATTGGTTGTGTCTTGCTAGACAAACGCTTGGTTGAGTGCGGGTAAAATCAGCTCTCGGATGACAACGAAAGACATAAATATATTTTCCTTTCTTGACCTGGCTTAGTTATGGTTCTCACTGCATGCAAGACAAGACAGTGCTATCTCCAGCTGTTTGGTATCTTCTGTCAGGCTTCTACTATCGCTTAGGATTGAACGTTAAACAAGTTTGCTCAATTCTGCAGCGGGAAGGGGGGGGGGGAAGTAATCGCACCTCCTCTGTGAAAGGACCTGGACAAACACATTTACAAGGTTAACGCAAACCACCGATAGCTGATAAAATTTATCAAATTCTAATTATCAGATACGCATAAGGTTGAAGATGGGATATCAGTAAAGATAACGATAACGATAATGACTCAGAGACTCTACAAATAGCCTGCGTTGGTAATTATTTTCATTGTCTTCAAGAACAAGCCCGCAGCGTGGGTGGATGTCGTGAAAAGTAAGCTAGTAAAATAGTTATGGCACAGCAAAAAGATCAACATGTATTGTACCTTGAGGTCTTGTTGCCCTCACTCCATGACGGAAGTACACGTAGTCGTGACTGTTGGCACCCCACACGCCAAGCAGACCGGCGGTGACGTACTTTAAACGACCTGCAACACGACGCCATCCGCGTCCTTTTGGGTTTCGCCACGTGATGCCAGTACGGCAGTAGATGTAGTGGTATCTATTGACACCATACACAATACGAAACGGACCAGAGTCGATCTGCACAAGTTTTCCACCAATATGATGCCAAGATGTTCCAGGGCGATTAAACATTGAGCCTGAAAGTTTGACAAAACCTTTTGAAAATCTGTTTTAACGCCTGTGTTTAGCAAGGGTTAGTAAGATTGTTAGGGTGAACTTAATTATTGGGTGAAGTTTTTGTGCGCTGAAAGTTATGACTAAACAGTCAACTATATGACTGTGTATCTTAAGCGTTTAAAATGAATTAAGCAGTTTCCAAAACTTAAAATTTTACAAAGAAATTATGTAAGCTTATGATTGATTCCAATTCAAAAAGATCACAACTTCACTACCTTATTACTAAGAAAAAAAGATTGAAAATTTTAGAAAAAAGTTAAGAGGTCAAAAAATATACGACAATGATTTAAGTGACACTGAGTTCAAAATAAAAGCAGATTCTGCTCCTTTTTTTATTCTAAACGTAATCTTTCCAAAACATTGCTTCCTCCTGTATTTGCTATAAACTAACTATAGTTGAATCTAATCGGTCCCAAATAAATCACTAAATCTAGATCTGACAACAAGGTTCCGTGAACTGAACTTAGTTGTGAGTTACAAGGCAATGTCCGATTATGGCATTATTTACTTCACCTCATTAAAGGGAATCCCGGCTGTTATGAACACGTCAGGTCTGATAATCTCCGAATCTCCCTCGATGCTTTAAAAAGGGATTTGAGCCCGTCTGTTCTAGATCCAGGGGCTTTTCTTTGGTCTATTTTGTCGTTTGGAATTCGCGCGTAGCGCCATTTTGTTTGTGCGCAAAGTACGCTAGGATGCGTGACGTCACTCTTGCGCTCGGAGCTCATTAGTTCAACTCCCAGTTCAAAAGGCCGAGCGCAAGAGTGACGTCATGCATTCCAGCACAGCTCCGGCCGCGGATTTCAAACGGCAAAATAGGCCAAAGAAAACGCCCTGGATCTGGAACAGACGGGCTCGAATTCCTGTTTAAAGCATCGAAGAAGATTCGGGAACAGTCAAGGTATTTTCTGATCTGAAATATTCATAACAGCCGGTGTTCCCTTTAACGTACTTATTTCTCCCACCACTTTGTTCCTTTAGTTTTCCTTGATATTTTTAATTCTTCCCAAATGCAATCTATTAGTTGTTTCTCACTGGCAAATAAGTTTTTTAATATTATAAAACATGGAAAGCATTGGCCGATTTACAAGCCTTTAACGGCCATTGTAACCAGCAAGCGGTTTATTGCATTATAAGTCAATCGAAAGAACGAAGGCCAACAAAATTAAGGGCGAAAGGGTATTACAAAGTCATTATCCTGGTGAAATGTTAATTCTTCTGAGGATTTACGTACTGTTTGTGTTTGAATACTTCCTAGAGGTTTAAGAGCAATGTGATAGCAATGTAATAGCAATGTGATAGCAATGTGCTAGCTATGTAATAGCAATATGATAGCAATGTAATGGCAATGTAATAGCAATGTGATAGCAATTTAATAGCAATGTAGTAGCAATGTGATAGCAATGTAATAACAATGTAGAACTTTGTATTCTTACCCCAGCGGTAATAAATGTTTCGGTATCTGTTAGTTGACCAGACACCGCCCTCCCCAGAAGACACATGTATTGCACGGCCAGAAATGCGTCTCCAGCCTCGTCTGTTTTGATTCAATTTATATATATACCGGTGACGATTTCTTCCCCATACTGCTCGAGAGTAGCCAGTGTCTATCTGTGTTAGGGAACCCGGTATTCGTTTCCACTTTCCTAAAAGAACAAAAATGCATCACAGGGGTCAAACAGATCTTGGAGGGAAAAATTTAAGGACTTCTCAAGGACTCTCAAGGACTGTTTCTAAGATAACCAAGCACTAATGAATACAAAGGACTTTTCAAGAACTCTCAAGGACTAATTCCAAGAAATCCAAGCACTAATGAATACAAAGGACTTTTAAAGGAATTTCAAGGACATCTTCCAAGATATCCAAGCTCTAATGAATACAACGGACTTTTCAAGGACTTTCAGGAAGTATTTCCAAGAAATCCAAGCACTAATGAATACAAAGGACATGCATCAGGAACAAGTGATTATATTTTGCTTCTTGATAATACTGAATAATAAATCATAATAATAGTTTACTTTACCAAGGTCCCAGAAAACAGGAACTCTAACGACAGAAAGCGATTGGCTAAAATTACGCGAAAAAAGGGCGCAGCTATTAGCGTCCATTATTGATTTTAGAGACTTAAATTTGCTGACTTACAGATACGTTACCAGCAAAGTTCACGAAACATTTTCAAGCACTTTCAAGCAATCCTTCGTGAATTCAAGCACTTTCAATGCATTGAATTGAAATTTTAAAATTCAAGCATTTTCAAGCACTGCTGAGGAATGTGTAGAGATTCAGACTGAGAAAGTTAAAAATTCGAATCAATAACGCGAAGAAGTTATTACCCAAAAATGTCGAGTGCTACTCATTCTACATTATCAGTTTAAGTCAAAGAAACGTTTTGTTAAAGAATGAGGCTAGCTTATATTGGGCCTTCGGTGTGAATTTTAATAGTAAAATTACCGGCGGCCGCCGAATACAAAACTTTTGTTTTTTCTATCCTCGAAATGAAAAGTAGAAAACTTCGATAAATGTGATCTATGAAAACCTACTCACTGAATTCAATCTTTCTACAGCATATCTATTATTAATAAAATATTAGTATATAATTATGATGTACCTCTTCCTCCGGGGGCGGGTCGACCACCACCTGCAAAATTAACAATACAGTGTCCAAACTAAAGGTGAATTCCTAAATGCTTGTGAATGATCGTGAATGCTGCATAATACTCAGATAACCCTGCCATTATTATTGGTCATACAATTTCTTGTAAGATTACAGGAGAAATACGAGTACAAAAACTTTGAATCTCTGTTAGCTAGCGAGCACATTTCAAGCTCTTTTATTTACATCGAGCCTTATGTAGTTAAGAGCGTGTCCACACCACGCATGTCATTGATTTTTCCTATGTCAATATTACAAAGAAGAGATGTCTTTTTTTTCAAGCGAAATTCCTGGATAGCAGAGCTAAATGCACATGCGCTGTTTAATAAAATGATTTAATTACATAGATTAAAGCCTTGCAGGAAAAATTGTTCACTCTTTCTAACGTTTAAAACTTCGAATTTTAACATTTTTTAAACCTTTACAATTCGATGTGCTGGCAGAAACACCAAATTGCTAAAAAGTCGCGGACATCCTCGACGCTCCTAGAATTCATTCGAAAGTAATTTTAAGGCATAATAAAATTTTTTAACTCGGAAAGTACTTTTGTTTTGTAAACTTTATCTATTAGTTATTATTATTAATAATAAATATTATTAATAACAAACTAAGTCCGAAAGTATTGGCCTTACCTATTCCAGGGCATTTCAAGTTTCTTGCTCCTTTTCTTCCTATAATTCAAAATGGTTGATAAAATGTTTAGTGAATTGTACTTGATCTTAGGATTTGTAATGAGATAATTTGCCAGTTGTTGTTATGATAGTTCTCTAATAATTTTTCTTCATCCGATCATGCAAATTTGTTTTTACATATTGTTTCAGCGTCAGAAGTTCTTTTTCACGCCCAAAGCTTGTGTTGTATTCAAATCTACTGATATAATGGAGACGACGAGTTGCGGAAAACAGCATCATCATTTATTGCAGACCTTTAGACTAAAATTATGTCACCAAAAATTTGACGACAGGTATTTTTTTAACTACTGTAAAAGACTTGTAAAGGAAACATCATTCAGGGTAATGATAAGTCTAATTCTTGCATTTTTTATACCACTGGTTTCACATATTAAAGTCGCAAGTCATATTGTATCCCGTACTGGTGGTTTCAACGGTAACGGGGGTGTGGTTGACGTAGTGGTAAGATCTCTGCCCTTCAGCTACAAGGTCCCGGATTCAAACCCCGACTTTGATGAGTGTTGAACACTTGTGGGACCCTCTTCTTCCAATGTCGACTCAGCTTTCCATCCTTACGAGGTCGGTAAAATGAGTATCTGCTGCAACTGGAGGCTAACCTGTAATGGATTAGTGTCCCGTCCCGAGGGAGTCAAAATGAGTCGTTTGCTCAACACTACAGAAATCAGAAATAAGCACCGGCTCCAACGAACCACTTAGCCAGCTCGTAAAAGTATTTAGCTTTATATTTTCTAGTGGTTCTAAGTGTAAAAGCAACTACAGAAAACTACCTTGAAACTATAGTTGTAAGAGATTAATGGACGTTAAACAATAAATAATGGCCTTTAAAATTACGTACTTTTTAAAACAAACAGATAGCAATTGGCAATGGCCGTTTTTTGTTTTCTGAGACACGGAAGACATCAAAATGACGTCATGTGTGAATCGTACACATCAAAGACCACAGTCAAATGGTATCTATTTGTAAATAACCAATCATTACATGAAGCAAAAAACTATAAGGTACCGTTATAGCGCCAAATTCGATGACGACGATCAACTCCAATTACGCCAGTACATCCGACTGTAACGTGACTGAGACGCCCTTTGACGCGTACCCAGTATCTTCCGATAGGATTTCTGCGAGTAATACCAGCCCGGAAGTAAATTCTATTGAATCTGTTTACACCCCATAGGGCTCCATTAGACCCACTCTCAACCTGCTTCAGCCTCCCCGGGATACGCCGCCAACGCCTTCCTGCACAAAACAAGAGATCATAAACAGCTCAGTTATAACATCAACAGCTTCTAAAGTATTTCTACATTTATCAATAGGGTTTTGTTTAATATGAGTAAATTTTGTGACTAATTGGTAACGCAGCGTTGCTTTTTTAAAACCAAGAAAAATTTTGATGATGACACCTTTTTTTTTTCAGTGGGCTAATATCACTTTACGGCATGTATCAAAAAAGTTTCAGTTGTACCATCAAAATAACTGAAAGTTTATCTCAGAAACTGTCGAAATTTACCTATACACTAACCTAATGCGACAGAAAATTTAGCTTGTGGCATGCAGCGACTGGCGAAAAAATACCTTATTACGTGAAGGTTTCGCAACATGATGATTTCGCAGTTTGAAAGTACGCGTAATTCGCGAGGCTTGAGCTTTACAATTTTGCCAAAAAAATTGAAGTTCATGTCACCTATTTTCACGTTTTTGATTAAAAAGATCTTTTGATTTTTTTACATGATGACACTGAATTATGTACGAGCTTAGCCAGTTTCTTCACAATCTAGTGTTCAAACTATTTAAACTAACTTGTTTGAAACACTGTGGAACCCCGTTAATGCGGAGTTCCACTGTAATTCACCAAAAAAAATTGGCTGTATTAACGCGGTGGCCGTATTAACGGAGTTGGGTCCAATGTCATGACTTCTGGGATATAATCACAAGACTACAATTAATGGCTTCATCACTTTGCACTTCCTGAAAACAAGGAAGAACTGTCTGTAAAGTAAACTAGTTGTTTGATCAGTAAATAACAAAAAAAACACTGAAATTGGCACATCGCGGGCGTTTTAGTTTCCTGAATTTATGCAAGTGGCCATATGAAAGGGGTGAAATTATAAATGATTTTACTGTTTGAGATTACAAAAAGGGGCCGTTGGCCGTATTAACGGCTAACCGTATTAACAAGGTTTTTTTTTATAAGGAAATATATGGCCGTTTGGCCGGGCCAAAAAAAGTGACCGTAATACGAGGGTCTTAATTGGGGCATAGCTTTCACGGGTAACGGTTAAATATTACGCATTTTCACGGCTCACGGTTATTTATCCCTCGTCACGGTTAACTGTAAGATTGTGAAAATATTTTTCAAATTTTGAAGTGAAACATTTATTTTACGGGTCAAAAATTTGATGGCGTTTCATATTTATTGCTAGTAAATATGCCTACATAGATAAAATGTAGTAGCAAGTATAAGACTTAATTCATTTCATGATGTTCGTGCTATGATTGAATCGAGATTTGAGCTTGTCCCTATGTGAAGATGATTTTATGAGCCCGGGATATTTATGGTCTGCGGTGAAATACATGCCGCTTTGTAAGAATGCCTTCAGTCCACGTTGTTGAGTTGAGTTTAGCAGATTTCAGTTGTTTACGGCGGGTATTCAGTGCATGAGGTTTCAAGCTTTTTTGAGTTTTTCAGCGCTCTCAGTGCGTGCTCAGTCACCGGCAGCTATGCAATAAAGCACGGAAACGATTGATCAGAATCCTTGCAGAAGAAGATAGAATGTAGTGAAATACTTTTTACAATCAACGTATTCCAAATTCTGTGATCATGTTTAAATATCTGGCTGATAAATTTCCTTTGGCCATGGGAAAGCAACTGAAGGTTGCATAACAACAGTTTTGGCTGTCACGGTAATTTTAACAAATGCAGACTTCAACACCATTGAAGAATATAAAGAAGGGGTCTTTGGGGAATTTTCAATACCGCAATACCGCGAAAAAATTCGAAAATACCGCACGCCGCACTAACAGGTGCATGCAGCTCGGAGAAGTCACAATAGTGACGCTTGTTGGCGACGTAGCAAACATTAGCGGATGACTTCACATGGTGATGCTTTCCAAATGAAAATGATGTAGAAACCTAACCTGCTTACAAGGACCGCGGAGCAAGAATCGGATTGGGGGGCTTAGTCAAAAGCACCGAAGGCGCGATCTGCCCCGGACGGGCGGAGGCATGCTCCCCCGGAAAATTTTAAAAAATTTAGGTTTCTAGTTACAGTGGAAATTGACCTAAATTTGCAAATCGTCACAAAAGTGAACGCATATTACTTCATTCGAGTGGCTTGTAAACATACGTATATAAAGAGCATGAAATTCATTGCATTAAGTGACTCAAGGTCCTAAGTTGCTTAAATACTCCCCAGGGGACCTAAAGAGATAAACGCTCTAACACTACCCACTCCTATAGACCTGCAACTGAGCTCCAGTAGATGACTGGAACCGACCGACTTCCAGATAAAACAGATGACAGGATTGTTTTTTTAAATGACTTTAAATGACTCCGAGTACATGCTACTTGCTCTCAGGATTTTTAGGAAAATATAAAAAATCACGTTTAATAGTAATAGATGCATTCACGGCTAACGCTTAATTTTTTCGTGTTTTCACGGCTAACGGTTAATTTTTTCGCTGGTTAACCCCATTGAAACCCTCTAATACTGAAGTGATCGTAATAGCAAGGTTGGCCGTCAGGCGGGGTTCCACGTAGATGCCCAACCTCGTAACCAGGCTCATTTCACTCCACCGTGAAACGACCCTGGTTGCGACTGGTCACGTGCCAAGCTGTCAAAAATATTCCGCAGGGAGGGTGAGTACTACGAGCAACTTTGTCATTGTGAGAAAAAGTACTCTCTAGGGAAGGGGCAGACAACCTTGTCGTACCTTGCAGCGGCAAGAGTCTAAACGTTCAAAATGTCGAGTTATTATAATAGTCTTCAGTTTCTGTTGTGTTTACAAAATGCTTTAATATCAAACGGGCAAGAGAAGCTGACTTTAAAGACAAAACAACTCATTTGTTCAGAAAGTTTATTTTTAAAAAGGGATCTTTTGGCGGTTCTCCCGACGGGTTACGGCAAATCGCTTCTTTATCAAATTTTACCGGCACTCGTTCGAGAAAGAGATCAATCGTCGTCGATAGTAATTGTCATCTCTGTCCCCTTAATTCAATAATTCGTGACCAGCTAGATAAGTGTAGGAGGAGGGGAGTGAAAGCTCCTCCCGATTTTGTTTATTACACCAAGGACAGCACAAAGATGACAATGTTTCCTTTCAACCCGAGTGGCAAAGATCGTGGCGGGAAAATACGACATTGTTTTTGCCATCCAGAAGCCTTCCTAACAGCTAAAGAAGGACTGGAGATTTTCCAGAGCGAAATTTATCGTTCTGCCGTGAAAGCTTTTGTTGTGGACGAGGCACACTGCATACGCGAGTGGTGAGTGAATTTATAAATTTCTGCCCTTCTTTGGCCGAAAGGAATTTATCATTCAAACTCGCTTAGTTTAAGTTATCTTATTTTACGTATTCACAATTTACGATCTTTTGGTCTTTTGATTTATATATGATCTTTGGTATTGCTGATTTACCTCGTGAACTTTTATGTGTTTTACCAGGTAAATAATGCTTAAATGAATCGTGACTGAAGAGTTCAACGTTTGAAATGAAACAATTGATTTTTTGGCGGTTATAGACACTAAATAGCTGTATGACCTGTATATGTAGTCACTTTATGTAAATTTAAGAAAATTGGAAAATAAATATTAGCATATCATTCAGACTTCTTCTTCTTGTCCTTCTCCCACCCATAGACATGTCATAACTGTCACAGTGGCATTTTCTGCTTTGGTACCCCACCCTGGTGTCTGCAATTTTTTACCACGCGGATTCCGCGTGGCACGTGACCAGCCGCAACCAGGATCCTTTCACGGTGGAGTGAAATGAGCCTGGGTACGAGGTTGGTAGATGCCCGTATCGGACTCTAAAGTAAAAGATTCCTTTTGAAACCACGTAATCTGACTAACCTTGAGGCCTTCTCCGTCGAACTCCGTATCTGAAGTAGATGTAGTTATGTTTGTTCACACCCCATGTACCATATTGCCCACAGGACAAGTATTTCAATTTTCCTGGAACCTGAACCCATCCATTTCCTTTGGGGTTCCGTCGGGTAATTCCGCGACGGCAATAAATGTTATGATTTCGATTAACTCCACATACAATGCCGAACTTGCCCGAGTCGATCTGCTTAAGATATCCACCAACACGATCCCATCTGCGACCGATTCTGTTGCATTTAGCTCCTTTATATTTCAAAAATGTGAACAATCAGTGACCAACAACAACAACAACAACAACAACAACAACAATAACAATAACAATTTTATTTATACAAGATTCACCCAGGAGCTTTAAAAACAAACTCGTTTAAAAGTGAACGTGTCTAATAAAAATTTAAGATAGATTACAATTTTAGAAATAATATTATAGATAAATTAACACACACACCCACCTACCTACGCCCCTCCCCCATCCTACACGATACGTACTTCTAAACGACACTTTCCCCATACACCAAATAACCAAATAACACTAACGCACCCCTCCCCCATGTACCACTCACTCACTGTACTTCACACTATTTTGACCAATGACAAATTTTATTTAACAAATAAAGAAGCCTAAGCCGTGTATTACTCTGTGATAAAACAAGACGGGCATTTGAGAACACGAGAAAAATGAAGAAAACACGAACCACAGGCTGGTGTTTTCTACATTTCTCGAGTGTTCTCACTGATGTCCGGAGTGTTTATCACAGTGTAATACACGGCTTAGGCTTCTTCATTTGCTTTATGATGTAGATTCTACACGCCGTGAGTGGCGAAAATCAATAAAACACGCTTTCTCTATGTTTATTACTCTGATAACACATGGGTTTTTGACCAATCAGAGCGCGCGCAGGGTCCTATCTATATTATAAAATCCTTTAACAATTTACTTTTATTGTTATCATTGTTTACATCATTGTCTTTATTATCATCTAGATTGCTATTATTGTTTTGAAAGTTTTTCTATTCGTATTATCAAACACACAAAAAAACAAGCTTGGAAGATTAATTTTCTCTCTGAAGTTACTACATAATAATTTTCAAACTTCGAGAGATTACCGATATAACTTCATTGAAGTTTAAGAACTTCTCACTCACTTTTCTCCTTGTAGTTACTGGAATTTTGGATTAAATAACGCTGCTAAAATTCTAAATATTCCTGCCTAATCCTAGCTTGCATTTTACCAATTCGGGATAATTTCAAATTTTACCATTCATTCTGTTAGCATTTTACTTTAGTTTTACCAACAATAAAAATCAAGTAATCTATCCCCCACAATGCAAAGATAATTTCAAATTTTTCCCGCGTTTTCTTGCCGTGGATGGGCTTCTGGCTTTGACTACTTCTCTGATGGGGGCAGCCTTGGTGGATAGGGTAAAACTAAGCTCCTAGTGATGGGCTCCTGACATAGGCTACTGTGGTTTTGGGGTCAATGTGAATATGGGAAGATTAACGATCCTAGTTATGGGCTCCTGGTATAGTCTACTATGGTTTTTGGGTCAATGTGAGTAGGGGAAGGTTAACGATCCTAGTTATGGGCTCCTGGTATAGTCTACTATGGTTTTTGGGTCAATGTGAATAGGGGAAGATTAACGA
>JAOEJH020549863.1:0-11617 GCA_025448215.2 Palythoa grandis
CCAACTGTCCGATTACACTGTTCAATTACAATTTTGCAGATTAATTAGTGCAAAATACAGCAGTTTATGAACCAATCTCATTTGAGGAAATTGTAATAATTATGATTATCCTCAGAATAGTACATACATTCAGTGTAGCTAGATAGTGAACTTTGGTGCAAGCACATGGCTTGTGCCTTGGCTTCTATGTGAACACAGACAAGAACGTGGGGGGTGCGGCAAGTGGTGAGGCGGGAAATAAATTATCTGCCATACGATCTTTTGCTAGGCTGCCTTTGCTTGTTCGTTCTTGTGTTGACAGGAACGCGTACGTTCTGTTGTAAGGAATTCGCATTTTAGGATATACAACCATGGTGTTTCCCAGATGAAACTGTAATCAGCATTCAACTAATCAAACCAATTTGAGACAGGAAAATTTTAAATGATTTTCTCAAAGTTTTACATACATTAAGTCAGAAGAACTTGCTGGCTCCGAAAAATAGGACGTTTGATAACCGCCATCAGGGTTTTCAAAAAGATGTGAAGTTGGACTTGTAAAATGAAAAGTAGAAGTCGGGTGTCTTGTGATGGTCATGACATGTTTACTCATTGTCATTGAAGTAAAGCTAAATTTACTTTTGGTGCCAGGCGATCTTGCAAGTGGATACGATACAATGTAATATGTTAGGCTTGTCGCACTTCTCAGTAACTGTTTCACTTTGGAACATAATACGGGAACTGTAAGTGAAACGGACGGTACAATTATGAAATAAAGGTGAGAGTTCTAAGCCACAAGGCTGACTCGCATATTGGCTGAATCAGTTTAAAATTGAGGTTCCTGCGATGAATATTCTTGATTACTTTCTTTTAATCTGGTGACGTTGTGTGTTTAGTCAATTTTTTCAAACAAACATCTTCTCCATTACTAGGGGTTCGAATGTTACTATTTATGTTAACATTTGGATAATGATGTAGTTGCTATTAGGGCATGTTAAAATGTGGTAAATACAGTACATTACTTTGTATGATGGTAGTTACAAAAGAACAGTTGTAAAAACTAATAAATTGGAATGTTTCTATTTAGGGGCATTTTTGATACCCTACTTCATCTGCCTCTTTCTTCTTGGAATTCCTCTCTTTTTTCTTGAGCTGGGCATTGGACAGAGCTTACGTCGTGGCTCCGTGGGAGTATGGAATGCCATTTCACCCTACTTGGGTGGGGTAGGGATTGCCTCTGTCATCGTGTCCTTCCTTGTTGGCCTTTACTACAATATGATCATTGCATGGTGTTTCTATTACCTGTTTGCGTCATGGCAGAACCCGCTGCCCTACTCCAACTGCCCAGAAAAGACGAATGCGACACATCTAGAGTACACAGAGTGTATTCACGCCGGTGTTACAAAATTCTACTGGTACAGGAGAGCACTGCATACATCATCAAGTATTGAGGAGAGTGGAGGGATTGTGTGGCACCTACCTCTCTGCCTATTGCTTGCATGGATTGTCGTGTTTTTGTGCATGATGAAGGGAGTTCAGTCGGCAGGAAAGGTAAGAAAAGAACGATCTTCCGCTCTTTTCTGTTTAGCTTCCCTTTTTAGGATATTATTCATGATGTTGTGACTAGGAAACGCAGATTGTAGTGCTTTTTAGGGCACTCTATTAGACTTATCCCCTTTTTAGATGATGAACTTTACAAGTTTTTTTACGTAAAATTAGTGGGAGATAATTCAAAGTTTGTATATTGAATGCAAGACCGGACAAGAACGTCTCTGTAACAAACTGAGGTTAATTTGGAAACTGTAAGCCTAATCCGAGTTTTTGAAACTGTTTAAAAAAGCTCTGATTTTGTGAAGTGGCAAATGCTAATATTCTGTCTTCTTCCACCAGGCTGTGTACTTCACGGCAACGTTTCCATACATTGTACTGACCATCTTCTTTATACGCGGCATTACTCTGGATGGGTCGAGTGATGGAATCGCTCACATGTTTAAACCAGAGGTATCTAGCTCTCTAAATTGTGTTCATGATGAATGTACTGATATCGTCCTAAAATCTCTTCAGTAAACACGATTTACACAATTAGATTACGTTAAGGAGTAACAAAAAGTAACGTTTTAGTACTCCAGAAAACGTTATCGCTATTAGTACTTCTCTTTTTCACTAACTAAAGTTCGCCTGTTAAGAACTGTTTGGTTCATACTTTAAAATTTCACGTTCCTGAGAAAGTTCAAAACTTGATGCTTTTGAGCCTGTTATTAAAAGCATCTTGACGGATGTCAACTGTGTTATTGTTGTTATATAGTTTTACAGGCTTGCGAGTCCCCAGGTTTGGATGGAGGCCGCCACGCAGATTTTCTTCTCACTTAGTTTAGCTTTTGGAGGACTCATTGCCATGTCGAGCTACAATCCAATCCATAACAATTGCCGCCGGGACGCCATAATGGTCTCCATCATCAACTGTAGCACTTCAGTGTTTGCCAGTATTGTGATCTTTTCCATCTTGGGATTTAAGGTTTGTCAAAGTTATATTCGTTTATTTTTTACATATCAATTACTGTTGATATTTATCTTAATTTCTTTTTGCTAGCTTTTAATTTAGCTGCTACATATCAGTTGTCCCTGTAATTCATTATGCTATTTACATTTTGTTATCAGTTTTGATGTCAGTTTGCCATACACAACTGTAAGAAATGGGACGTTTTGTTAGAAAGCAAGCCCTGTCGGGCTACATTAACTGATGATGATGTCCAACATGTCACTAACGTTATTTTATCACTTATCGAAGTTCGAAGTTTTTGAAGTCAAGAGTTTCCATCAGGCGTGAAAACAGACAACAAGTTCTTGTGAAAAAACATGGATTGTAGTAACCAGTCGTACAAGATTTTTGAACTGTTTATGATTATTCCTTGCAGCATAGTAAAGGTTGTTGAAAGTATAATAAAAGGCATATCCCAAAAGGATTGTTGCAGCATCAGCGTTATTCTTACACAAAGTATAATGCTATTGTGTCTGTCTTTAGGCCACTCAAAACTACAAAGATTGCTTGAGAAGAAACGCTGCTCTTAATTCCACATTCTCACTAATTGACGCTAATAACACACAAAACGTAACGATGGAGGATTGTAAAGATTTGGAATACTGGCTTTCCCAGGTGAGTAATTGCGCTCTGCTAATTTCTACAGTTGCTCATAGTTTGCTGTGCGCCAAATGTGCGTTGCACACAACTCACAACTACAAATAGATGATTTTGAAGTTCTTGCTTCGGTGTGTTTTGCTTATTCGGTATAGGTTGCGTCAGGGCCTGGTTTAACTTTCATCGCGTTCACGGAAGCGATTGACATGTTGCCAGTATCACAGCTGTGGGCCACGCTGTTCTTCTGCATGTTGCTGACTTTAGGACTTGGCAGTATGTTTGGTACCCTGGAGGGTGTGGTTACTCCCATTTATGATCTGAAGCTTGTGCCCTGGAGGAAGGAAATCATTACAGGTAGGCCGATAAATTTCCATCGATTGAATTAGGTTATAGGTAGGGATCAAACTAGAACAAGTTGGAAGTTGCTGCCTGATGTATGCAGACAGTAAGTATGATGATTACTTGTTCGTATTATGCATTGTATATTTCATTTGTTCTTGAGACGCAATACGAATGATCCTACAGGTCCAAAAACAATAATCTTGAAGCAAAATCATGGCTCAGCTGACGTAACGTTGTTTTCATGCTGAAAGGTGCTGTAGCTTGAACAAGAGTGTGTTCCTAGAAGCTCCGATTCAAAAGGGCTTCTGTTACAAAACTCAGTCCTTAACGCGGTTTTTTAAATTTTTTATCAGGACTTATTTGCTTGATTTGTTTTCTCGTTGGACTGGTTTTCTGTCAACGATCCGGTGAATACTGGCTGCAGATGTTTGATACTTTCTCTGCGAACATGCCTCTGTTGCTGATCGCTTTCTTTGAAGTTGTTGGAGTGGCCTACGTTTATGGCAGTGACAAGTGAGTATCCTGAATTGAATGCCTTCGTGCACCCAGCTTAATTCTTATTAGGTTGTAAATCTGAGCTCATGAAGCAAAATAGTAAATTTAGATCATTACAAGTACGACATGGTCAAATCTAAACTCAAAGCACGTTTTTCTGTATGGTCAGGTTTGATGACGATATCGAATACATGATATCTATCCGGCCTGGTTACTATTGGAGATGGACATGGCGCTACGTTTCACCCCTCCTGGTTGGTGTCATCATCGTCGCAAGTGTAATCAACATGTGTTTACATCCCGTTGGTTATACCGCGTGGGACCCTGTCGACGTAAGTCCAATTTTCAATGCAATGCAGGTTTGAAGTGTATCCCTAGACACCCTTGACCTTTTCACAGCTTTCTAGTTTGGATTTCCAGTCGACTGAAGCTTTTGATACTCCGTGGGTTTTGCATTAAAGTTAATGTTTGTTGAGATGTGCCTCGATCCAGTTGTGTAACGGCGGCTCAAGTTTTAAGAAGACCTCATTAATAAAACAATAGAGTTTATGTTCTTGGGCATAAATATATTTTGGGCCCAACTCAGACTCATTTTAGCCCGAGCCGAGGCGACGGTTAAAATGAGCTCTGAGGAGGGTCCAAAACATTTATGTCCAAGAACATAAACTCTATTACTATTGTTATCACTTTGGAGGGCATTGGGAAAATAAAAACTGAAAAAATTGGTTCTTACTTCTCATTGTTTTATTTCAACTGGCTAAAATACATTTTAGCCCGCCAAATTCTCCATTTTAGCCCGTAAAATGCGCCACAATGCTCGACAAAATGTTTTAGCAGCAGGTTGCAGTTGACGGTATTGTCGTCGTGGTCGTTGTTGTTAACATTCTCGTGATTTGTTGAAGTTTGTTAAGGCGGGTCTACACGAGCAAACTTATTAAGACAAAGTTATTATCTCTCTCTGATCAACACTGGAAACTTTTCTTTGCGCTGTACTGGAATGAAAACATTGACGAGTACAAACTCCTCTGCAAATTTTCCTTCAAGAATAAAATAAAAACTGAAATTCTTAAATCTTACTAATGCATCTGAGATTATCTTATCACCACACGCTACTTAGGTTCAGTTCTAACACGACACTACTGTAATCCTGTCTTTAGGGTATGGAGGATGCTGGCACAAAGGAAAAAGGTGAATCAGATCTGACCCCTGGTAAGTCCCTTGTGTATGGTGTGATGGAGATCTGTATGTGTGTGCTAACGCGTCAGCTACCCGGACTGGTTCCCTCTACCAGCCAGCCTCCAGGTGTTCTACCAACTATCAGTGGAACAGCAAGTAAAGGTAATCTTGAATGAATGTCAATATTTTGTGTTATGTCTGAAATTGGGATGGGGAGTGAACTCGTCTTGGATATAAATTTGGAATATTTTTTTTAAACAAAGAATTGAATTAAAGAAATAACAAACAACATTTAGTCTTTGTATTAAAGGAACCCAGTACTTAGTAATATTAGCAGTGCAACGAATACTAAAAAGCAGTTTGATGCCCTGTTATGCTGTACCACACAGTTTGTCTTGTTCAGCAAACCTTTCTCTGTACAACATCAAATCTTCTAACTACATTGAAAACAGTTCCATTAACGTACAGTTAATTCTACATCATGTCAAGTTTCATACCACGAGGCCTCTAACTCCTCCATTTCGTGCATTGCCAGTCTGTGTTGTACCACTTCTATTCATGCATTTTACCCACTAAACCTTAATGCAATCTATGATGACATATTTGTTTTTGTTAGTTGTATTTCAAATGTTCGGTTTCCAAACACAGCTGGTTGATACCAGAAAAACTTGAAATGTTTGGTTTTGTTAGTCCTATTGCCCAAAAGTTTTGGTTACGTTCCAAAGTTGTTTTGAGAGTGAGTTGTTGTTTTACGTTTTACGTTTGATAGCTAAAAGTTGACTTCAATTTTATACTTAAACCACGTCTTAACAGTGATCCCCATATTAACTCCGCTGACCAGGTTTGTCAGAGGAAACCTGCAAACTAGTCTGCGCAGCAGTATCTACGTTAGCCTTGGTACCAGCACTTTGTCAGCCAAACAAATCTGTGGTCGTTCTTCCAAGTGTGTTGTTTTTAGTCACGGGTGTGCTGAGAGAAGTATCACGTGCTGGTACCCAGGCACCGACTCTTGTGGCAGCCTCTCTTCACGCCCTAAAACAGCTTGTCTCATCCCCGTTTACGAAGGATAGCCGTTGTGCAAAGGATTGGATCGATCTTTTGCAGAGGTGAGAGTTGAACGGGACAGTTCTATAAGAGATTATATTTCGTGTTGTAGTAGGTTACCACACACAATCATATTTTAAACATCTAACACCACAGTATTTCCAGTACATAAAACATGTTTTAACATTGCCTACTGCCATTTTCAGTTATAATGTGCATTACAAAGCAAGTATCTCTTAAACATGTCACTTGTATAATAAAAAAAAACCTCTTGCTGCTTTTTTAAATATTTTAAATGTTTTCAGCATGCTAGACCCTTTTAAAAGTACATTAATAATCCAGTATGATATCTGTGGATATATATTGTTGTGCTGGGTAACTTTCACCGTACCAAACGAAGTGACGTTTTCTTAGAACCACTATACTATACTGCCAGCCTTCTGTTGTCGAGTCTTGTCTTTATCACTGAAAACTTATCACTGTCAAAAAGCGGTGAAAAGTGACCACTCTGACTCTGTTTACACATGAAATGGTAAAAAGCACTGTAATTTTGTCTGTGACTGAAAACATTGGAAACGTCATTTTATTGCTAATTTTGCGCTAATGTTGTGGGATTTTAGTGCCTTCGCCACAGTATTAGAAGGTAGTAATTCAGATGGTTCGTCATCCGCTGGTATGGATGATTCAGTTACCATTCTGGCAATTGCTCTGTTCATCTTGTCTGGACCACGGGAAGTGTCGCTAGTGGAGGATTTGCACAACAGATGTATCACCGTCTTTGTAAGATGTCTAACATCTGCAGATTGCCAAGTGAGTATAATCTAGCATAATTTACATCTAAATATATTGTCTTCGTAAGGTTTCTAGCATCTTCAAACTGCTTGTTGAGCAATGTTTTTGTTTATTAACAGAAGGTACATCCACTGCCGTTTTTGTTTGTGTTCAGCTGTTTTATTACAGGCTATCAATACAAATGGCACAAACGAAACACGGCACATACGAGAAAACGTTCAAGAATAATTAATGTAACAACGACGTTTTAAAGTCTGAAATTTTTGTTACAGGTTTATCAATACTTGAATTCTCAATGGCTTTGAAGAGATTTTCTCGTAAATTTAAGATTCAAGGTTTAAGAAAAGATGTTTATATGGCCCTCTTTGATTTTTCAGTTTATTACGGAGGTATCTTTCATAATGATTCACTGTGCAATATTGCTTTTATCCATTTTCGCAGCTTCAACTGAAAGCCCTTCAAACTGCTTCATCTGTGTTCCATTGTTCAGATCGGCACGTCGCCGTCCCGTTCATTCATGCATTGGCGCCTCACGTAGTAATGCTTTTGAACAACGCATGCGTGAACAAACCTACCAGTGATACACAGCTGCCAGTCATCATGGAGTCGATAAAGATTCTCGAATCACTTGTAGAATTAGCCGAAGATGACCGTAGTAAGTGTTTTCTTGGATAAAATTCATCTGTTTAATTTTCTTTGTTGTTTGAGAATTGTTTTACAGATTATCGTCCATATGTTTTATGGAAAATATTGTCCGTGTTTGGTTGCTTATCTTAAAACATTTTAGGATAATTAAAAACCTTGGATCACCTACCGTGATGCTTTAAAGTTCTTTTCCATATAAGGCCCTGAAACTCCAGAGTGTACACTTCAAAGTACTTCTCTGAAACAGAACCACCGTAGATCAATCACTAATGCATGAATTCTATTTCGGTACCCCAAACTCTGAGTTGTCGGTCAATCTTGTTAGATGATGATGATGACGATGACGTTGACGATGACGATGATGATGAAGTACGAAGTTGTAATGCTTGGTTTTCGAGACCTCCAGGTTTATAAGTTCCTTCTTGAAGCAAGCAATACACCATTCCAATACAAAAAATGCAATAAAACCCCAATACAAAGGATATTTAACAGTTCTGGCAATCCAAAAGTACTAGTGGGGTACGTTAATTTAAAGTGGTGTTAGTTTGAACATATTTAAGACCAAAAAAAAGCTATTCAAATTGTTATTCAAATGTTAAGAAATCTGCCAAAAATGTCGTTCATGATTTTTTTTCTCTTTTCTAATTCAAGAGCTTCAATTTACTTCCTTTTTTTAATTTTTGATATACGTGCAATGATATTCCATAGAATGTAGTCCGGCCCCACTTAAGGGTTAAGTGAAAGATGGCTGTCTACTGTTTGGCCTTTAGCACCAAGGCGTTCTGCATCATGTTTCATCTATGTAGATAGCATTATACCGACAGCATTCAATTTGGTACACGACGTATTTATTTAGGTAGCAGTCGATAGATTCAGCTAGTTTGCATGTTGATGATGATGATGACCACAACGACGATGATGACGACGGCGTTGGCAGTGTCTCTTTACTCCCTACCATTGCTGAACGTTGACCAATTAGTATGTATGGTTAGAATAAAGGGACTGTAGACGATGGAATGCAACGAGTACCAGACATAATTATCTCTCAGTTACCGGTTTAATTTTTTTTTTGTTAGGAGTCCATATGCTAGGAGTACTTGTTCCAATTCTGGTGGGTCTACTTGGCCATAATGCAACTACGACGACGAAGCATTGCAAGATCACGAAGACCCTCCATGATCACTGCCTTCAGAGACTGATGAAGGTAGGGCCACAATACCCTCAGCCCTTCAAGGCCATCATGAGCACAGCACCAGAGCTTAAGCAACAACTAGAGACCGCTGTGAGGGCAAGTCAGGCCAGCGCCAAAGCAAAATCTTCATCAACTCAACGTAAGGCTGCACCAGCACAACCAAGTATCAAGTTGAGGATGGATTTTAGTAACTACAAATAGAAGATATTTGGTAAAGACACGTGGTAATCGATGGACTAGAAGATAGCTATTCATTAAACCAAGACCTTTACCATTTTAATGGACTGTAAACAGCCCCATTTTTTCCTCCGATTTACTCCAAAGCAAGTAAAAAGCAAAGCTGTGAGTTGGCGCCCTCTGACTATCGGTCAGGGTAAATTTGCTAGTTACGTGAATATTTGCTCCGAATAGAGTGCTCGTTGTCTACCATCTTAACAACAAGAAGATACTGGTTCTGTTAACTAAGTGAAAGATTACATCAGGCGTTACTTTAGCAGCTTCAAATAGATGACGTTCGATAAAAGAATGGAATGGGCTTTTGTTACTACAAATAGAGTATGGTAATTGAAAATAGCCAAGACTATAACTTTTGTAAAAGCAAATAGAAGATGATATTCTGTTAACGAAGTGAAATACCGACTTGCGCTGAACTTTTCACAAAATATTTTATTTCTTAGAGAGCGCTTCTGAGTCAAAAATGAAAATGACCCTCTTATTCTAATTTCTTTTCCAACGCTTTACCAATAAGCAATCAAAACTCACATTGGGAATTGATTCACTTCTAGTTGATGACGTATTGTCAAATAGAACATTCGGCCAGAGTTGGTAAAATTGACCTTAAAACTTGGCAAACTTCGAAGATTACAATGTCATGCTGCCTTGTTCCATGTTGAATGTGGTCACGGTTCTGTTCTTTTGTTTTGTTTTAGATGTGATGCCTTGTTAGTCTCTTGTGCTTTTACTAATTTGCATTTCAAAACTTTTTGTAATCTGTTAACGGCAAGACCGTGTAAAAATTAGGAAAGAGAACAAAAACTAAAGTAGCTGTGATCTAACTGGATAGACGAGTTCTCGAGACGTATTGATTTTGAGCTATCACGGTGCTAATTTAATGCCAGAAAGCGTTTCCTTTCAGGTTAGAAAGACTATAAAAGGTGTTGTCAGAAATAAAGTAAATAGTTCTATTTCAGAGGAAGACAACTATAATATTTTTGACTTATTTAAAAAGATTTAATTTCAGAGAAATATTCCTTTAAAAAAATAAAAACTATTTTTTACATTTTATTCAGTTACAGATATACTATGCTAAAAATTCAAATGAGTTGTCGCTGTTCATAATACCGTGTTTGCTTAGAGCTGATTCATAAAATACTAACTTAAAATGTAGCGCATACGAGAAAAAGAAAGTTCTAGAATAAACAATGTACAAACGACAATTTCAACTAAAGTCTGGGTTCCTTTCAGCCGTAAACTTTTTTTTATATAAATTATGCAAATTACAGTATCTATAGCGCTGCTAGTAGTTAAGTTTGTTATTAATCCAGAATAACTTTTAACTAGTCTAGGCCAGACAAGTTGACTATCGCCAAAGTAGAACGCTACTTTTTTTTCAACGTTATTTCTCGTCTTGAAGCAATATAGGAAGCAATCTCAATTTAATGTCGGTATTTCTGTTTTAGCTCATGAATATAACTCTAATTCTTGTAAGTACTCTGTGTGTACGTTTAATTAAAGAAAGAGGAACATTGCGTCCCGCGTTTGTTATTCATCCAGAATAACTTTTAACTAGTCCAGGACAAGTTGACTATCGCCAAGGTAGAACGCTACTTTTTTTTCAACGTTATTTCTCTTCTTGAAGCAACATAGTAGGCAATCTCAATTTATTATCGGTATTTCTGTTTCAGCTCATATAACTCTCATTCTTGTAAGTAGTCCGTGTTAACATTTAATTAAAGAAAGACGAACGTTCAGTCCGGCGTGGGAACCTCCACTGGTAGTCCAGCGGGCCGCGCAACAGCCATAGTCTTGGCATTGCAACGTTTGGTGCGTCAGAAGTTTCGCTTTCACTTCTAAAGTTAGTCTCGAGTGAATCTAAACTAATTTTGGAAACGAAGTTATGTTAGAAAAAGTCTCGGAAGTCATTTTCAAAAGGTCGTGATTATATAGCCAAATTTAAATCCACATTAATGGAAAATTAATTTAGAAAATTGAAAATCGGTACAAGCTAGATGAGTTTTTCAAAAGCTCTTCGTGTTTGTTCCCCGTTCAGTTCCAAATACAAAGAATATAATGAGGTCCCGAGGGGGAAGTCCCGGGGGCTTTACTGTTTTCGAAGTGTTTGGAACGGACGATCAATCACGAGGTGGAGGTTTTGATATTTGACTTCTTTATCGAGAATTCTTTGAAATAGTAAACACGCAATCAAGACAAAGTGTGAGAAGTGGCACTAGAATGATTTTACAGAGATGGAATGCAATGCCCATTATTTGCGTGTAAATTATTCCTATCGGCTTGGGTTTTGATGATTTTGAATTTAAACTTTTGTCTCGCTTCTCTTTCGATGCCATGGAAGAAGGAGCGCGGTTCCAAGAGCCAAAAACTTTGACAGAAGAAGTAAGTAACTCCTGTATCAACAAAGTACAACAGTAAGTGGACAATTGATATTTTTAAAGAATGAAAGTTGTCAAGAAAAGTGAAATTTCCCGATTTAAGGTATTGTTACACGAGGCAATTTTTCGTGCCATAGGTGGTTTGCAAGCAATCCCTAGAGACACAGATAACAATGCTGTAATGTACAATTGCTGGTGGACGAACAAAAG
>JAOEJH020549972.1:0-11181 GCA_025448215.2 Palythoa grandis
TAGAGAAACATGAAGATAATGCAAGTGTTACACCAAACGTTTATAAAGGACGATGGAATAAACAGTACGTCGCGATGTCTAACGAGTAAACGTAGAGAATCATGAAGATAATGCAAGTATTACACCAAACGTTTAAAAGGGACGATGAAATAAACAGCAGGTCACGTTCCAACCATGAAAACGTCGAAAAACAAAGATAAGGATGGTTAAAATGTACATCGTAGCAACTTCAACAAAACCATCTGTTTAATTTCTGTTTTTTGTTACATTTTTAAAGACCTGGTTTGGGTTGTTCACGGTGGATAAGCTATTCGCCGGATAAGCGAAAATCATCTTCAATCATTAATTCATAACTGTTTTGCTTTTTGTTGATTTATCTATCCCTAGCTGTTTAGTGAATGAAACACTCCTAAGACAATGGGTAAAGTGGCATCACACAACTTCGATTAAAATTTCACTGCTGAAAATTAATGACACTTATCCGATAGATAGCTTATTCACCCTTTGAACAGCGGGGCCTGTTTTACAGTTCTCTTTGATTTTTTCATAAATGGCGCTAGATAAACTGAAATTATTTCGTATTTTTAGCGGATGACGGAGGGGTCGGGCACATTCTTATATAACAGATCAAGGGAGACAGTCACCTTTTCAGAAAGGCATATAAACTATAATTATACGCTCGTATTTCGTACTCTCCATTCTGATAATACACCTTATTCATGATGACGTCATAATTAGTTTTCGTGCACATAAACGAGTCTTATTGGTGATACTTAGTTGCTACGTGCAACTTAAAAAACATTCCACTGAGTAAACGTGAGGGAACGGGCATAACGAATTGCTGAATTGTAAAAACAGTCAAAACGGAGTAAAAACTATATAGATTGCACATTGCATTTACAACCAAGCCTCACTTTGATGCTCTTGTGACGTCATCGTGAATAAGTTCTATTGCTACAATCCCTGATACAGGTTGAAATGACATGATCGTTTAGCATCGCACGCCGCTCCAATCTTAGAGGCCTTTCAAACTAAGGGCTTCAGTATTTATAAACTCCCTTCCCCCCATTCCTTCTCGCAACCTCCCGCCCCCTTGCCACTTCTTTCGCGTCTTACGTCACCCACCATGAAGCAAGTTCTGTTACAAGTAAGTTGGTAGTGGTGTCAAAAAAGTACAAAAACTCTACGCTGTTAGCGGACTGAATAAGAGCCAATAATGACCAATACTTTGTAGTAAGACGGTTACGGTCGCACGGACTAGACTAACAGCAATAAGTTAATTTTAAAACTTAGTAATTGATGGCTTGTTTGAGAAAAAAGGGCGCCAAGTTGCTTTTAATATACGTGTTTGTCTTGGGATGGCTACTTTGCCGCAGACGTTTGCGTCGCAGACCTAAGCTTTCGCCGAAATAAACTAAACGGGTCAACAACTTATACAAAGGTCTGCTTGTGCGGTGTGGTTAGCACAGTGGCAATATCTCTGCTTTCCAACCACAAGGTCCACGGTTCAAACCCAGGCCCTGCTGAGCGTTGAAAATTTGTGTTGACTCAGCTTTCCATCCTTACGAGGTCGGTAAAATGAGTACCAGCTTCTGCTGGGGACTAACCTGCGACGGGTTAGTGTCCTGTCCAGGGAGAGTCAATGACTCTCATCCGCTTAACCCTACAGAAACCGGAGATAAGCGCCGGCTCCAATGAGCCACTTACGTTTGTAAAAAGATTTACCAAGCTAGCTAGCCTGTACAAAGTGACGGAAGTATACGCAGGAATTGATAACGTTACCTGATCTGTGTCACAAGGTCACGCCAGCCGCTGCAAACTAAGACGGTTCATGAAAACACACAAAATGAGATAAAATTGCATGAACGAACGAGTGCATGATCATCCATATTATCCCGCTTGCAAGCCACTTTGGCTCAATCGCGTTCTTTAGGTGTTCGAGAAATGGTGAGGGAGAGGAGGAAGCGGAGATAAACCTCTTAAAAGTTGACACGGGTTGCTAACCAGAAAAAACAGGCTTTGGGAAAAAGTTCTTTTTCCACCTTACACAAAAGAATAATTGACAGGTTGAGTTTGCCACTTGCAAAGTACGTGATGCAACAAAATGAAACCAATAAGAGTAGGGTTAGCAACAGGAAATGGGATATTCATTTTCACGCTTTCTTGATACACTTTTTACTTGTTGAGTAAACAGGTTGAGGGGCCAAGCCCACAAGCGGGATATCATGGCAAAAGTCACCCACACACAAGCCAATGATAAAAACTTGCTGTTGAGAATAACAAGTTATAAACTAGATGAGAAATCCGAACCAACCATTTTCTACACTTTGTGTGAAATCGATCTTTTAACAGTGCTCTTTAACTGTGCACGTTGATCACCAAAAATAACAACGATTGATATTTTTGTCTAATGACTAAAATTGTCCTACTCGCATTTTTTTACAAGCCTAACTTCAAAATTAAAAAATAAATGTGTTCACTGAGCTACATTCAACAACAAACAAAATCACTTTTTAAAGTTTGGAAAGTGAAAAGCATAGACACGAGACTAGAAAACTAGAAATATGCCGTGTCTAAGTTCAAATAAGTTTGACAAAACTAAACTTGACCTGTTACTTACCGGGTTGAATCAACTTACCAAGATCTGCCTCATAATACGTTTGTGAGTGGGAAGAAGTATGTAACAAACGAATCAGGTTTGTTCAACTCTAAAGGCAATGTTTGTGCTTTTAGCAAATGATTACCAACCCTTTCGCCGCAGAGTTATTTTTTTAAAGCCAAAATCACCTCAAACTTCATGAAACATCTTGAGTCAGCAAGTTTGTTGACGAGATTGGACATTTACTGAGCTTTACAATGAAGACACACACTATCTGAGCAACAACTGTTTAAAATGACGTGGAAACCAGTTGGTACTTGAGGTTACCACTGTATTATAGTGCAAACTAAGGGGTAGTCACGTGCTCAGTGTAGTCACTGTACAGTGAAGAAATCTTTTTTTTTCGCCTTGTTTTTGGTGTTAGTAACTTACTCTCCATTTACAGTCACTCCAGCTGTGTGTCATCGGGATAATCCTCGCAGGCTGAAATTCTCGTGCAGTATGAGGTGAACGACTTGGGTTCCAACAGTGAAGTTACAAAAAATTACTATTTTCTGTGCCAAATTATTTCACTATACCGAAGTTTAAACCACGTTTCCACTTTATTTCACGAAGCAGCAAAAGTCTACAGCACATCCACACAGTGCATGGTGTTGGTTATTGAAACAATACGCATTACTTAGCTAAAAATTACCTTGTCAGTAGTAACGTTCCATTTAAACTGGGACAAATAGGCAGCAGCTTCGAATGCCATGTCCATTACTTTGAAAATTTGCGCTCTACTTTATCTTTGTAATTCTTGTATATTCTAAAATAACACGCTAGGATTGAACACTGATTATCTTGATACCTAGTTATTGGCTTAGATGCAAAAATGGATTCTGACTTAATGTGGGCATACCTTATTCGTCCCAAACTATTAAAACTAAACGCCATTCAACTCTACATTAAGTGAATGCCTTTCCAAATCCTAGAAATTACTAATAAAGTGTAATAATTGTAACGGTCTTAACTTTCGAAATTAAAATAATAAAAATGGTTCACTTAAGTTTGAAATGAAGAAACAGGCTGGCTTAACAGGTACAACGTATAGCCTGCTACTACCAAGTCATCAATTGTACTGATGTTCAGTCTTGTTTGAACGGATATTAGTCTCTGCCAACAGTTCAACAATTTAATCAAGATTGAGATCTTTTTGTTCCTTTCCATGAATCCTTTACTTCTTAGTAACGGCGAACAACTCCACCCCGTGGCTGGGCACCTTTGTAAGGATCAAACCTATCAACAGCTGGTCCTCTTCTATCAGGGCCAGGGATGTTGGCGCCGCCAAACCCAGCAGCTTGAGGGGGGCCCCACGTACCGGGGCCACTGCTGTCACGTGACAGGGGCAGTGCACCACGTGACCTATCATCAGCCGGTCCTCGTGCAGTGGATGGCAAACTTAAGGGGTTGGTGATGCCAGACCCACCCCATCCACTTCTTGGTGGGGCAGAGTCACGTGACATTGGCTGTCGATCACGTGAGTCGTAGTGAGGCAGGCTACGTGCTTGGCTGGTCTTTGGGTCTGATCCACGCTCTCTTTCCCGTGCTCTCTCGCGTTCTCTGGCTGCCAGTATTTCTCTCTCGCGCGATGTTAACTCGCCGCCACGGGAGTCACGCCAGTCACGCAAGGGCATCTTTGATGGTTCACTGCTAGCAATGGCACTGCGTGGATCCAATCCAATACCGCCATATCTTGACTCCAGATGACCAGTAGCACGGATGTCAGCAATAGGTTGATTAACACTAGTTGGGAGGCCGACCCCCCTGTCCACTGCTGCAATTGGAGGCCTACTATCACGCGGGTCAGGGGGGCGCCAGTTACTCAGTCCTTCATTATGACGGGCTAATCCTGCAGGTTTTCCGATATCTGTTCTTAATTCGTTGTTGGAGACTGCTGCAGAAGCCGCTGAACCAAGAATTCCACTCACACCAGCACGTTCCAGGAGGATAGAAAGACTTTTCTGGGGATCAATAGGTCCCAGTCCACCACTTGTCAGTCCAGCACCGACAGGATTTGGCCAAGCATCACGTGAGTGTCTATCACGTGACGAATCGTGGTCACGAACCTTGTCACGACGATCAGCAGAACCACGTCGTTCATCTTTTTTTCCACGATCACTGTTACGTCTGTCCCAGTCTTCCGCTCGACTGGCTGCCTGGTTTCTGTCACCAGGTCCTCTGTTCGGTCGCACCTCATCGCGATGTCCTCTGGAATCCCTTCGATCGTCACGTGCACGGGAGTCAGAATGCCGCCTTTCACTGGCGGACGATTGTTGACCGTTACGATCAGATAATCCACTATAAAAGTCTCGTGGTTTTCCATGATCAGAGCTCAAGGACATACGTTTGGCGTCCTGCCAAAAGCCTGCATTATCAGAACTGGAACGATCAAACGATCCACCAGGCCTTTTTACACCTCTTCTTTCACGATCAAGTCTTTCTCTGTCCAGGCGTTCACGTTCCAGCCTGGCCATTCTCTCACGTTCAACCTTTTCGCGTTCCAAACGTTCACGCTCAATCCTCTGTAAGCGATCACGTTCAATGCGTTCGCGTTCTAGTCTCTCGCGATCGCGGCGTTCTCTTTCTTCTCGTTCACGACGTTCACGCAACACTCTCTCGCGCTCACGCAGGCGTTCTCTTTCTTGTTCACGCTGGCGTTCAAGTTCTCTTTCACGCAATACTCGAGCACGTTCACGTTCTTGGCGTTCACGTATTTCGCGTTCACGAATAATTTGAATTCTTCTACGTTCACGTTCTCGTTCGCGTTCTCTTTCACGGGCACGTTCAATTGCCCGTTCACGTTCAATACGTTCACGCTCTCGGCGCAAACGATCTTGTCTTTCGCGTTCACGTTGTTCCCGCATAGCATTTGCTTTTTGCTTTCTTGCACGTTCTTGGCGATCACGTCGTATCTCTTCCAAGGTTTTAATTTTAGGTGATTTCCTTCCGCGGCTGCGACTTCTACTCTTGCGGCCCGTGGATGAAGACTTTTCGCTAGCAGGCTTCTTGTCCTTGTCCTTTTCTTTATCCTTGTCTTTTTCCTCGCTGCTTTTGTTGGTGACATGGATGACAGGTTCGCCTTTGTCCTTGTCCATCACAACAACACGGCTGGAAGAATCTTCTTTCTTCCCACTCCCTAAGTATTTTTGTTAGTTACAAAGCAGACAACATTTAGCAAAGAGTTTCAGCTTTACCGATAAACTAAAATTGTCGAGGGGCTCTTTAACAATGTCAGAAACTAGGGGTGACAATTTTTAAAGGTCAGGACACTCTCTTTCTTGCATTAAACGCAACGCTGAATTGGGTGATGTACTACAGCTTTGGTAACAAAAAATACACCTTGTATTGTCTGGGAATTTAGGGCTACAGGATAGTATTTCTTAAATTACTGAGGAGACAAGTGATAGGTAGATTTGATGCGGTGGAGAAGGAACTTAACACACAAGAAATTTCCAGCGAGCCATGATAAATAACAGCTTTTGTATTTATATCTTCTTGAGGGTAAATCGTCTTCTGAGTTGTTGCGTGTGAGTTCTCTGTTTTAGTCCTTTGTTTCGCTTCACCTCAAATATCACAGCCTACATCTGAAGGTTTCTTCATAATTTCTTTAATCACAGTTTCTTCACGGCGGAAAAACACGTTTCCAACGTCTTGATAATTTCATGATAGGAGTAATGGGGAAAGGAGAGAGAAGAAATACTTCACATTTAGACAAATTAATCTGCACTTCCGTTGCTCGCTAACATAGAGATTACAGAGTAATGTCTACCCCTGAGATTGAATGGGACACGGAAAGTTCCACCAGCCTTATCAGGCCCCGAGAGCGATGATTAACGAAGAAAAGAACATTCAACAGACAGATGAAAGCTTAATCAACATACTCCAGTACAGAAGAAATACCGATGCTCACAGTAAGACGATAACAGACACCACGTGTCATATGGTAACCGGTGAAAGTTTTTCACAACACTACAACTTTTTATTGTCATTGTTTTCTGAAATAAAATAATAAAAAAAAAAGAAAGAAAAAGAATTGTGGTTTTAGAGGTCATGATGTACTGTTTTTCCTGCTGACAGACTCTTTTACTCTGATGTGTGGAAAAATATCTATGAACTTGTTATTTTAAATATTTACAAGGGATTGGTGATGTTTGATGGTTGGAAATGAAAGCTATGCAAGGATATTTGCCAAATATCAGCAATGATATTCTGCTCCAAGGACGAAACAAAACAAAACAAATCAGAACGATAACACACTCACCTGTTGGTTTAGGTCTAGGACTACTCTTACTGGACGATGACCCTTTAGAGGATGCTTTAGTCACTGAAGGTTTCTCTCCCGATTTCTTATCAGTCTGCTTCTTCTCATCAGCTTTGGCCTTCTCGGCTAAATATTCAGATGGAGATACCATTCGAAGCAAATTAATGGAAATCTCAATACTTGCCCAGTACCTTCAACATTTACAATGTGCCACAAAGAAATCTAAACCCGAGCATATTCGCAATAAATTGGGAAAACTGTCTCTGACTATTATCCTTTTACCAAACACACAAATTCTTTCCTGAGGCAAATTTTCATTTGATACAGTGATCAGGAAAACAACAGTAATGCTTAAAATAACAAATAATTACTAAGATATTTTCTTTACATTATCTTTGAAATCCCTCAGTGAGTGTGGTTTCATATTCTTTGCCACAGAATGTCATCAGAATGTCTTCTTATTTTTGTGATAGTTCCAGACCCACAGTAATTGGCTAAGGGGCAGACGATTAGACTTTTGCGGAGGAGGAGGGGGGCGGGGAGATGGGGGATGGAAGATTTTGAAACTAAATTTCAAGCAAGACCTGTGAAGCGAAAAAAATTATCTTGCAAAGCAAAGTGGTCACATAATCTTCTTTAGTTTTGCAAAATAATATTGCACACCATCAAAAGTCTAATAGTCCACCCCTAACACTGTTGGGATTACCCTGCCATGTTCTTATTTGTTGTCTTAATTCATTTTTAAACTATTCTTCAAAGTTGAAGCTAATAAAAGAAAAGAAAAGAATTCCACTTTTTTGGTTCTTGAAAAATTACACATTGTATATTTCACAATTGTTATCTAGCTAGTGTGCTTTTGACTCAAATGCACGCTCTCATTGGCTAAATCGAGGTCACGTAGATGAGTTCAAATCAAATGTTCCCCAGCTGGTCAACATCTCAAAAATCACTGACCAACTGGTGAACACTGATGTCGCGTGTCACGTTTGAGAGCAGGAAAATTTAATAATTGCGGTTCATTTTGTTTGTGCTACATAACAAAACTCTCCCTCAGGAAACATCTGTTTTGTTTCCCTCGAATCTTGATGTTTTCCTCAACCTTGTTTTGGGAAACATCGAGATTCTTGGAAAACAAAACAGTTGTTTCCCAAGGGAGTAGTCATTAAGTGTATATTATTAAGTACATTAATCAAAGAACAAAAAGCATTTCTTAAATGGTACTGCTACTTGTTAATCTCAAAATATTGTGTATACCTAGTTTCTTGTCTGCCTGTTTTTTGTCTGCTAGTCGGCCTGACTGTCTTTTGGATGCTTGGCTTTGGGTCTGGGGGATTCGATCACCCTTTGCCTAAAAACATAAAATACTCAAAATCAATTCCTTATCTCAAGCTAAACCCACAATGAGGCAGATAACATCAAATGACAAACCACACAGAAATTTAAACTCGATAGAAACAGAGGGTAGTACTGCAGACATCTTCAATGATATCCTGTGCCTAAAATCACATGGTAAGACATATAGCTGTACTGACATCAGCAATATAACTAATCTTGACAATTTACTGTGAAAACTGAGTCTTGTTCTGAAGAAAAAGAAAACAAACTGTGACAGGCCTGCTCACACCTAAAAATTAATTTCAAACTCACCTAAATGAATCGCAAAAGAAAAAAGCACAATGATAATAAACCACAACCGACTTTGTGAGGCATATAACATTTCATAAGAGGCTTAATAGCAAATTTTTTGGCCAATAACGAATCATAGGCTTGTTTTTGGCCCTGATAACAAATCATGAAAACTCCTTTAACACCCTGATTTTTTTCTTGGCCCCAAATAAAACTTGTTGAGGCTGGGCAAGACATCACTTTAGGTAATATTTTACAGTTCTCTATATGAAACTATTACTACACCTGAGCCTAAAGTAATTGCGGTAACCTGTTACATTGACCGTTTACTTTTGAGATAGAGCTAAATAATTAAATTACTTATAACATTCCAGTTTTTTAAAAGGACTCTGATAGATACTGAGGCCACATCATTTTTGCATTTCTACACATGTCTGTCAAACACAATATCACCTTGGCTGATGTGTGACAAGTTGACTATTGTTCCTCTTGGGCAAAAATATAACAACCACTAAACCATGTCTTTGATAAGCTAACTTACCCTATCAACAGTTATTGTTCGGCCATGCAATTCTGTTCTATGAAGGTGAGAAATACACTTTGCTGCTTCTTCACTGGTTGACATGGTAACTAGGCCAAAACACTGCGCTCCTGGTGTCTTAGAATTAGTGACAATCTTGCAGCCCACAACCTAAGTTACAATTGAGATAATTCGGACAAAAATAATCAGTAACTTTTTGATATGTACTAACCATATGCAACCAAAAATTGAAGTTCAAGATTTATCAGACTTCTAAAGAGTTCTCTCAAAAAAAGAATTTACCAAAGGTAGAACATTACTTATCCAAGTGGTAATGCCATCTAATTATTTTGTCAAGGAGAAAATGATACAATGTGTTAATGAAAATGGAAAAGAAACTATCCTTGTAGTACCTTTTATCTCCATGCAAATCCTGGAAAGTAATATAGGGAAAGGCACCACCCTTTTGTGACCTGGGTCTTTACTGTGAATTGTATCTCCTTACCTTTCCATACTGGCTGAACCTTGTCTTGAGGTCAACAGCTTTAGTGACTGATGACAAATTACTGACCCACAGACTTTTTCCTGACTCCTTCTTGTCCTTGGTAGCACTTCCTTTGCTTTTTGTTTTCTCCTCTGTTTTAGCAGCCTTCTCCTGTGGCTTGGCATTACTTTTCTCCTTTTCAGATTTGACATCCTTTTTATCCTCTTTCTTTTCCCCTGATACATCTTTATCTTTCTTCTCCTCCACAACACTTGGGATGAAAAGCAAGACATTGTTAGCATTCTCAAACTTCCTTAACTATTACTGTATTTTTCAGTGAATAACTAAATTAGCTAGCACAGCTTGAAGTCTAGCTACATATGAAATGGTCTTGGGCTTACAACTTTGCTACAAAAGTACGGTTGTTAAAAACAGTGATAGTCAATCTTCAGAATAACTGGTTACTATCACCAAAGGTAAGACTTAATAACACAGGGCTGCAAACAATGGATGGGCATTGGAATTTACCTGGAAAAAATGGCAAAATGTCCACCAAAACAAGCTCGGGTCAGATACAAAACCAACTACTGAGGTTGTTGAAATATTTTTGATCTTTGTGAAATGAGCCACTTACTTGGAATTAAAACAAAATAATCATTCATCAAAACTATTTCGTGTGTCATGTTACACAACAAAATGCACTCGGACACACAACAGTATGCATGTACAGTGCTCGATTTTAAGGAAAATTTCTTGTTGTACATAGGGCAACCAGCAATTACTTTTTAGTTGTCCCTCAAAAGTTGAGGTCGTCCTGAAAAAATGAGCTCTACCGTGTTTAGAAAACCCATTTAAATGTATTAAAAAGTAATTAGCTTTTGCTGAATACAGCCGAGACAGTTCATCTCCTTTGTGGTAAAAAAGCAGACGAAATCTACATGCACCTGAGTTGCTTGCGTTTTCTGACCAAAAGAATCTAGAAGTTAAATATAATTTTAAAATCAAGCTGTGCTACATTCAAGTGCAGCTTTCTTTGAACATTTTATACTGTTTAAGAAAGGATGAGTATTTTTTTGGCTATGTTAATAAAAACTTGTTTCCATTCCAGTTTAAAGTGAAAATCAATGATTGTGCATTGACGATTTTTCAACTGGACTTGCCGTTTAAATCGGCTTTATTTATTGAGAAAGACAAAAGTTTTGTTGATGAACAGCTAATGAAATAAAATTTAAATTGATTTCATAAACGATATAAGCAAATAAAAATTTGACATTAAAAGTTTATTCAGTCTAAAACAGCGGAGAATTGCAGATGTTGAATAGAAATCCGATCAATTTGGAGCAAAAGTTACAGCAACGAAACACTGCTTCATTTCTGAAAATCTTCAAAATACGAAATATACAGAAACTATATAATTATCAAGTGGTTGGTTTTAATCGTCCAAAGGATGCCTTAACTATTATTATTGGTTGCCCCATGAAAATTCCACTCATCTCTGACGACAGGACGACCGTAAAAATCGATCACTGAACATTGACTGATCACTGAACTGCTTGAGGAAACAGGAAACACTGACTGATCACTGAACTGCTTGAGGAAACAGGAAACACTGACTGATCACTGAACTGCTTGAGGAAACAGGAAACACT
>JAOEJH020550080.1:0-11610 GCA_025448215.2 Palythoa grandis
TCTTTAAAAATCATATTAAACATTTTGTGCTTGAAGCATGCTACCAAATCTACTTTTCTTGTTTTAAGTGAAATGCTGTTCCATAGTTTTGTAGCAGACACTATGAAAGATCTACCTCCTTCCGATTCACGTACATTTAGGACAGATAGCGTTATAATTACTGTAGCGTGTAGATCTTGAATGCCTTGTATTGTTCAATGTAACATGTTCGCTTAAGTAGGATGGCAACTTCCCTTGCAAATGCTTAAAGATTATTGCACATTTGTCTATTTTACCTTGTTCATAGAACGGTATCCAAGATAATTTATTGAATAATTCTACTGACGATGCCATATGGTGTGCAGATAATATTACTCTAGCAGCGCGCTTCTGGAGTTTAAGAACTCTATTCAAGGACTCTTTATCGCAATTACACCAGATGACGTTAGTGTAAGTCATGATGGGACGAATGATTGCATTGTAATAGAGGATGCGCTGATTTAACGATAAATAAGTGCAAAAGCTTACAAAAGCGGATCAAAATTCTGCCCCCTATGCCTAGTCGAGAAAATGGAAATCTTGAACGTCCCCAAGGACTCCACTCAGAACAAACGATCAGAACTGTTAGCTAAATGCTGGCATGAGAATAAATTTCCTGTAATTTTAAATACCCTTAAAAGAACACTTTTTGCTTTAATTATTTAGTCTGAAAATCGCCTCAGAGCATGAAACTGCAGTAACAGTTTTATAGTTTTTACTACAATTTTATAGTTTTTACTCCTGTTTTTATCAATTTTACCACCGTGTTTTAAACTTTTACAATAATATATTGCTCTGCACCACAGTGTATCGAGCACTCTGGACACCTGCAACAGCAACCAAATGGATTAGCCTAGTTGGTTATTCATGGTTTATTTTGTTTACCTCCTGATATGGTCATATCACATGCTTTGACAAGCAAAGAACAGCTTCTTCATACATTACAAAGCAGCAGGAAGTGTTTTTCGATATGAAAATTTTAGTTGAAGTTCTTGTTAAATCATGTTTCTTACAGTTAAGTTGTAGAGCTGAGTTTGTAAGGACTGTTTTCATTATTTTAAACCTTGCTCAGTTTAAAAACTGAACTTTTGAAGATATTGTGCATATTGTTTACTGCTTTCATTGATGAATGAAAGATGGCAATACTAGACTAAACTCTAAATTTAGTTCACAAAATCCTAGCACATTTTCACTTTGACATGGTGGATGTATCTCAGCTGTATTTGTGGATTCAAATAATGAGGACTTTTATGGGTTTAAGCCTTTCAAATTATCTTCGGATTCGGAAGATGAGAAACGATATCAAACTTGAAGACCTTGCTGAAATTGTAAAAAATGGCGAACAAGTAGTCTTCAGTTGAAGTGAAGTAACTTGCCTGGTTGATGTTTCATCCTTCGAGCAGAACGTTGGACCAATCAACATACCATCAAACACAACATCTTCAGTGGCATTATTTGGCAAGCTTTTTATTCCACAGCTTATTCAGCTTTTGGTCATCGAGACAAATCTCATGATGGATCTCAAGCCAAGCGGATTTCTATTTTTTCCAGGTAAGGCCAAGTAGCCCACTTGGCTTAAAGGCCCTAGGGAGAACACTGTACTCCTTAGATCTCTCGGGAACAGTCAAAGCAAGCTCTAAGAACATCAGTTTTGCAATTTGATCCTTGAACCTTGACAAAGACTTGGAGCACTTCGCTACAAATTTGGGAAGTTTTAAGAACATTTTAAGCATTTTGTTCATTTAAATACAGACCCGAATAACTCCTTTTAATTTTAAATTCTGTGCTACCAGTCAGTTAAAATTGCAAAGGAAAAAAGCAAAGGAAACAGAAGCCATGTTCAGCTTGAAAGGAGGTGAGCATCACTAGATCAGGGGTATGCTTTCATAGTTTTGCACTGTACATATTCTGCAAAGTTGCTGTGTTTTTATTGCATCACTTAAAACTTAAAGCCAAAATGAACTTAATGCAGCAGCCAATTTTTGATACTTGGATATCAAAATTTTATTTTTTGTAAATCCAAATTTTTTAATGACGTGTATTTGTTTTCAAGTTTTTGCTATTCAAGTATTGTTTCTCTTAAAAAAAGATATGTGAAATGAAGAAACATCAGAAATCCCTTTGAAATGTATATAGTCAATGGCCGCCAGTGTTAATGATTAATTTTTTTGTTCTCAGTTTGATTTGGTGCAAGCTTATGGTGAGGGAGAATGGGATTGAGATCACTCACCTTAAATGGCCATCGCTGGTGCATTGTGTTTTTAATCACTTACACTTAGAGTTTGCTTAACACACAAAAATGTTCTGTTAAGATATAATTCACAATTATTCCACAAACACACGTTGGATTTGAGGTGATAGATAGCCAACGAGGCACGAATCATTGAGTTGGCTATTTCACCTCATATCCAACAAGATGTGAGTGGAATAATTGTTTTATTAAATTTCATTCAATTCTAAATGATTAGATACTTAGAAATTATATCCAAACCCTAATGAATTCTATTTTACTTTTACAAAACGCTGGAAAATGATATTTCCATATAAGATCATATGTTATACGAGCTGATAACCAAGATTTAGTGAACCAATCAGAATGCTAGAAATGCAATATTGAAGTTAAAAATTTAATAATACTTGATTGTTGGGGTTGTTAGCTCACACCTAACCTCTGTCATTTCTCACCTGGGTTTAAGTTGAACTCTAAAATCTGACATTATATAAATTTTTAAAATAGAGCAGGCCATGGCAGAGTTATTAAATGGAAAGGCAGTGTATCAAACTGTAGTGACTTGTTTTCAAATTGCAAAATTTGGGCATATAGTCATTTATTCTCCCCATTTCAGCCACAGAGTGTAAATTGGCTGACATAAACTTTTGCTAGGCCAGACCAATTTAATTTTTTGAAGCACAGACCCAGTTGACCCTGTTTCACAAGAAATGAAAAAAAAGGCTGGCTCTTTTAAGAAAAACAATATCAAGACCTTTCTAAGTCTTATTGTTAACAATTTCTCAGCAGAGTCCAAAACTTCACAGTTTTACATGTGTGTTTTTAAATTCAGTAAAAACATAACTAGCATCCCCTGGCAAATGGTTTCCAGAACAATTTTCGCCTACCGTTCATATTTATATTATGAATTGTCATGTCCATCTACACTTCAGCTGGGTCTACATTGCATCAGACAAATCTTGGCTCTTTGGGTTTGTTTTTGTTGCTTTCCCATCTGCATTTTTTGTCCATGTGTTTTAAAATCCCCTAGCAGAGTTAAAACTCTGCAGCTTATTCAAACTTCCTTGCATTCTTTTGCACTGCAAAAACCATTTCTTGGTCATTCTTTGTCATTCATGTTTGTAGTCCATTTCACCACTGCACGACAGCTGTTTACTTTGTCGTATGGCCGTTAAAAATATGTATATGTATAAGATATTTTCGGTTGATTGCTTCCCTTCTTTTCCCCATTTAGCATGTCTCAATATAAATTCTCCAGACACAGAATAAAAAAACAGAAAATTGATCGATATTTATGATAGCGCATGACCTTGTTCTGTTTGATTGGTTGTGAAGCAAACATGTTTCTCACGTGGTATTTTGCAGGTGCACACCACATGGGCAATGTTCACTTCGTGTTGTCACTATTTTTTTGCACTTTTTTCCTGACCGACTGACCCTAAAAATTTCAAAAAAAATCTGTGCCTCAAAAAATTAATTTGGTCTGGTCCTATCACAAAATAACAAATTTTGAGGTTTTTATTTAGACTTTAAGACTTCATGTGAATACAACTGGCCTTAATAACAGATAAGGTTTAGAGATAACATTCAGTTACAACAGTTTGAATTTTACTGGATGTATCTAAATAATGGTTAATATCTTAGTAATGGTTTTGAAATGGAAACACCTCCAGGAAAAATTATTAGTATCCTTTCGTGTTCAAAAAAACATCAGTTACAACGTAAATAAGTTTTGTTAACCAAACAGCACACTTTTTAAAGGGGAACTCTTCTTTTGTACGACGTATTCTTGTGTTTCTGTTATATATGGAAATAACTCTTATATGAGTTTTAATCCATTCAATAAAGTTATATTATATCATGTATTAATGTTCACAGTACACTTAACCTGTGTGCAAAGTTTCTTTGCCATATCTTGCACCACAGCCAAGAAATAAGTTTTACCTGACTTGTTCCAGTTCACTCGACTCAGTAAATGAATATTAAATTTCTGTTATCCTGTAAAGGGTTAATTCTCCAGACTATCATCCACTTTATAACATCACAGGAACTGGATCTTAGCACTGGCTTCAAGTTCGGATTAAATGTAACATGATTATTAATTTTAACAACCACAAACGTGCGTTGGATATGAGGTGATAGATAACTGACAGGGTAAAAAGTGCTGAGTTAGCTATTATTACCTCATATCCAACAAGACATGAGTGGAATAATTGTGAACAATTACTGTAGATACTAAGAAATCACAGCAAAATTCTGTTGAATTCTGTTTCAATTTTACAAAATGATTGAAAAATTATGTTTTCATATAAGGTCACACGGTATGAGCTGATAACCGAGATTGAGTAAACCAATCAGAACACTAGAAATGCATCATTTGAGGTTCAAAATTTGATAATTTTTTCTTACCAGATAGGTGTGTAATATCCCATTGGCCTGCAAGTGTGATAACTATGCTAGAGAGATGAGTGTATGACAGTTCATTAAACATAAAGGAAAATGAGAAGAAATGTATATCCCCTATGAGCCACCAAGCCTGTAAATATAATTAGCTTGTTATAGCTTGTATCTAGAGACCTGGTTGCTCATATTCCAATGTGCCACCAGACCTGCAAATGGATAGCTTTTTTTCATGGTGTTTAAGGTTGAAAGCATTTCTGTCATTTCCATTTAATATCTTGTTTAAGAGAGACTAAATCCAGTCGATATGGCTTAGTAGCCATGCCTGCATATGTCGAGCTTATCTTTTTATCTGTCCCAGAAGGCAAATCGCACCGACATGCCAGTTACAACTTAAAGCGTACCACCATTTTGTTTGACAATTTTCGGCAAGTTTTCATTGCATTTGTTGACCGAGTAGTTTGGGTTTCCATTCAAGATTATTATTTATCTCAAAGTTAGTAAGAAGCATTTTCTTCTTCTAGAAGTTGATGAACTGTTTAAGAAAAGCTTTTGTTAAGTTACTGCACTTCAGGAAATTGCAAAATAATCTGTTTAGAATTCTTAGAATTAAAATTTGATAAATATTTTGAAGTGTTTATACAGTGCATCCTCAATTATCCGAACCTCGATTATCCAAATGCAAAACTAGGGTCATTATTTTTTTTTATCCAACACAAATGCTTGATAAACCGAACAAAAAATCCCTTCTGTATCCTGGTTTTTTTATCAAACAACATGATGAAAAAGCTTTAAAGCTGAAAAGCGAGAAAGTGGTTGCAAGTGGAGCACAACTCAATCCTTCTTTCAGAAGAGATAAAGTTTTCTTTCCGTAGACTTTTGAATTTTGTTGACATTATGTTGTGATTATCATGAGCATCTGATACTAAAAGTTATTTCCATCTTTTTATTATGTTTTTTTTCTTCCACGATGCCAAAAAAACAACCCTTCGGGGGTGGGGAACATGGAAAAGGGTCAAAAAGTTATCCTCGATTATCCGAATTTTTGGCATATCCAAACGGCCCATCTATAAATTGAGTTCAACCTGTTCGGGGATAATCGAGGATGCACTGTACTCAAAGTTTACTATTAAATTTAAATACAGTCTGTTGTAAATATATAATTTTTATATCCACTGTTGTAAATGCTCTTCTAAAGCTGTAAATCTCACCACAAGACTCCTCTCACTTGTGACCAACAAGAATTAAGTCTTGAACTGTGTACGAAGCCCCTGTTGAAACCTTCCTGTAGGAAGGTCTCCTCTCCTTTTGCCACCCCTTCTCTATAACCAGCCTACCAAAAGCAAACAATATGGTCTTTTAAAATCTGTTTTCTTTTTTTGTCTAGTTTATTTGATGAAAACTGCTTCAGTCAGTGCTGTATCTGATGCACAACATGTTACAAGAAAATAACATTCCAGAAGCTCTTTCTAGCTACTGCAAGTTATTTCATCTGGCCAGCATAATTTTAACAAATGCCATCCCAACTTCCCCCCTGCCCCCACCCCCCACCCCCCAGCCCTAAATGGCAAACTGTCCAATCAGACAAACCGACTTTGGCTTTGTTTTCTTGATAAATCATATTTGTTATATATAGAAGTTTTGCAACTTGGTTATAAAGTTGGAAAGAAAGTGTTCTTCAAGTAGGTCAGTGGGTAGAGCTGTTGAGGCATGTTTCTATATGGAAGTTTTCAACTTGGTAATAAAGTTGGAAAGAAAGTGCTCCTCAAGTAAGTCAGTGGGTAGAGCTGTTGAGGCATGTTTCTATATGGAAGTTTTCAACTTGGTAATAAAGTTGGAAAGAAAGTGCTCCTCAAGTAAGTCAGTGGGTAGAGCTGTTGAGGCATGTTTCTATATGGAAGTTTTACAACTTGGTTATAAAGTTGGAAAGAAAGTGCTCCTCAAGTAGGTCAGTGGGTAGAGCTGTTGAGGCATGTTTCCATATGGAAGTTTTACAACTTGGTTATAAAGTTGGAAAGAGAATGCTCCTCAAGTAAGTCAGTGGGTAGAGCTGTTGAGGCATGTTTCCATATGGAAGTTTTACAACTTGGTTATAAAGTTGGAAAGAAAGTGTTCTTCAAGTTGAATTACTCATTGAATTACTCAGAATTTAGTCTGAGGAGCACTTTCTTTGAAACTTTAAAACCAAGTTGCAAAATCTTCCATGCATGATAACTGATGAACAGAATCATGTAGCAATATATGACTATTGGCCATATCAAGGGAGCAGATGTGAGACGTATGTTCAGCAGGAATTGATAATTTTCAGGAACTTAACCAGTGACTCGGCTTCCATGTGAGTCTGTATAGTTCAGTGGGTAGAGTGTCTGACTGATAAACAGAGGGTCATGGTTTCATTTCCCATCAGTGACTTAGATTTTTTCTGAGATGTTTTATACAGAAGACATAACAAATCCATTATCAAAAATAATCAGTATTTTGATAATACTCAATATTTGTTGATTGATTAATTATTTTAATCACTAATCACAAACTTTGGCTATAATAATTGATACTTATATATGTTTACCACATAATGTAACAATTCTCGTCAATTTTGGGAAAAATAAATGATGCTGTAGGAAGTACTAACTGCTATAAACTTCTCTTATCTAGCCTGTGTGCAGACAGAGGCCCCAAGTGAACCGCCACAGGTGGGTCAGACCCGCATTTGAACATTTAAACCTGCTGACCCACCGCGACTGAGTAAAAGCCCACATTTGTGATCAAGTTTGCCAAAGGTGCGAGTTAAAAACACATATGACCAGCCTTTGGGGTTTCAAACGTGGGGTGTACGTGAGGTCCCATATCACAGGTAATACATAGTCTACTCTTAGCCTCCCTGTATTGGACAAATTGTCACAGGAAAACAAGATTTTGAAGTTCTGATATTATTCAAACTTAATCGATACTAATCTAACATTAATAGCTACAATCAATAATTACAGAAATCCTGAAAATCAATTTTTATCGACTTTCGATTTTAATTTACGTCGATTATTGTTGATTTTATATCGATTTGTTACGTCCCGTTATGCATTGACCAACCACACTCAAATAGCAATTAAATTTAGGCTTTATAAAAACAAATAATCCAAATACTTCCCATCAACATACCGCCTCGTGATTAGCTTTAAGTTGCTTGTAGTCCATTTCTTCATTATTACGACAAAATTCTTCGCCAAATTCATCTCCGACTCCGTCTTCTGCGTCCGCCATCTTGGGCAGTCGTCAATAAAATTGCGCATGCGCATTGGGGAACTGAGGTTCTTACAATGGCTCAAAATGGCGCCTGTTTTTGAGTGGAAATTAATTTGCGAAGTAATCTGCTTCAATCTCTCTATACAACTCCTTTAAATGTATATTTTATAAAACTTGTGCATCAAATACTATTTTCTTCTGTTGTTGGGGAACTTTATTTTCAAATGAAAGACCGAACTGACAAATATTTTGGTCGCAATAGTCATGATGTCTAGCTCACGTACCAATAGAGCTGTTAGCTCTGACGCTCGGAATCACAGTAAAAGTAAAAAGTCCTCATATAAAGACAAAAGCAAGCATAAGAAAAAATCAAAACGAGAAAGCCCCCCAGAAAAACTAAGGGGTCAATATGAGGACATTTCCTCAGCATCTGAAGATTTAGTATCAGAACGAAGGTACAGTTCCGTTTCTCCAAGCCCTACGCCGATCTTAGAGAAAAAAGATAAGTCAAATGACAAGAAAAGGAGGTCTAAAAAGGATATCGCGCTTCCAGCAAGCGGCAAAAAACGCAAGAAGCGTGTTAAGTCGCCCATGGTTAAGCTGTCGCCAGTTTCTAGTTCAAAGTGGTCTAAAGCACTGTCCCCAACCTCGAAAAAAACCAAGTATCGATATATTTCTCCGCCGGAGTCACCAGGTTACAGGTCACGAAAGACGATAAAAGCCTCATCGCCATTATCTTTGCCACGAGCTTACAGGGCTAGAAATAGTCCAAGTTTGAGCCCTCCTCCGTTTCGTGGAAAGTCGCCATTAAGGGGACGATCGTCTCCAAGAAATTGGTCACCTTACAGGCAACGTTCAAGATCACCCTATGGTCAGAGGTCTTCCTCCCCATTTAGAAGTGGAGTATCACCTTACAGGTCCCCACCCAGATCTCCTGGAAAATTTTATCGTAAAAGATCGCATTCACCATATTCACCTCCAAGGCGGTCAACATCGCCGTATAGAACCTCAAGGTATGGTAGGAGCCGGTCACCCTCGCCCTATAGTCGAACAAAAAATTGGAGATCACCATCTCCATATTATCGAAATTGTTCGTCATCACCGTATCACACTTCAAGAGGAAGAAGCCCATCTCCAAAATGGGTTTCTCGGCGACGATCACCCTCACCTTACAAATCGCCAGCAAGTAAATCTTTTGGCAGAAATTCATCATACAAAACTTCTTCAAAGGGAAGTCATGAAAAAAGGAATAAATCGTTCAAATCTTCAGAAGGCAGGAGCTCATTTAGGAGGGAAAGGGATCGATCAAGGAGTATAGACAAAGAAGCTTTATACCGTGACCACCGTGTATCAAATGTGGTAATTAGAAATAAACCAAAACCTAAAGAGCCTGTCCGAGAACACAAAGTTGTTACTAAGGAACCTGTAGATCTGGTAGATATGGTTATAAATACCAAGCAAGACAATGTGGATGGATTAAAAAAGTCACAAGTAATTCAGAAAAATGACCCTAAGTCCTCAACATTAGATATGCGTGTTGAAACATCAACTGAAAATTCAGTGAAAGAAACTGTTAACGAGCTAGAAACTAAACCACCATTACCACCCAGTGGTCTGCCATCAGCTCCACTGCCGAGTGATGAACCACCGCCTCTTCCACCTGATGAGGAAAAACCTCCACCACCACCAGCACCAACACTTCCACCTTTGCCACTTCCCCCAGTTCTTCCTGGATCACCTAATGAATCCCCAGTGCTTGATTCACCTCGTTCAGGGGCCAAGCCACAGCAATCACCAAAAACAAATGAAACATTAAACAATGTTGATGCTTCAACTGTAGCTAGCAGTCAAAATGGAACACCAGTATCCACTCCAGAATCAACACCAAAAACTCCAGCAGATTCCAATGAATGGGGAGAAAGATGTGTTGATATGTTTCAAATCATTGAACAGGTTGGAGAAGGTACATATGGGCAAGTGTATAAAGCTAAGGATAAAATAACAGGTAACCTTGACTTATGAGTTTTTATTTTGACACAGCTTAATGATTTATTTTATCATTTTAAAATCATAGCCCTAAAAGATGTAGTTGTTAGATTTGTGGCAGAAGTCTTGGTTTCTTTGCTATGATTCTAGAACTTTTATACCTTTCTGTTTACAAAATAGTTTAAATTCCAAAGTAGCTCTAGTCGAGGAAGTCATTAAATTTTGTGCTTTAGAGACTTTTGTTAGTTGTTCTTGCCAAACCCAAAAAATCCTTCTGTATTCTGCGCTATCTTCCCTGTCAAGAAGAAACCTTGTGAATTCTCTGGTAACATCGTATTGATTGTACTTTAGGTGACATGGTGGCCTTGAAGAAAGTTCGTACAGACAATGAGAAGGAAGGGTTTCCAATTACTGCTGTCAGAGAAATTAAAATCTTGCGCCAGTTGAGGCACAGAAATATTGTGAACTTGAAAGAAATTGTCACTGACAAGCCAAATGCATTGGATTTCCGGAAGGATAAAGGTTTGTCAATATGTCAAAAAATTTGTGGTAACAGTCATCATCAACTCCGACCGTTTTATACTGTTCTACCTCCTACAGCTACGTTTTAGTTTGTTTTAATTTTTCTCTTGATGATGTTGAGAATTCATTTCAGATTTTCAAGATGTTGTCAAGTTGTTTGACAAAAATAATAGTTATTATTGTAATTAACAATTTTGACATCACTTATCAATTGTATTTCTGCAACATTTTTTTCCAGGAGCTTTTTACTTGGTTTTTGAATACATTGATCATGATTTGATGGGTGTGTTGGATTCCTGTCTTGTCCACTTCACAGAGGACCACATCAAGTCATTCATGAAACAACTGCTTGATGGCCTTAACTACTGTCACAAAAAGAACTTTCTTCACAGAGACATAAAATGTTCCAACATCCTCCTGAGTAACAGGTAAAAAGTAAATTATATTATTTTTTGTTCTGCAATATCAAGCAGTAAAGAATCCCTAATTTGTATTAAGTTTGTTTAGAATGCAGCTAATTGTTGTGTTTTCAGGGTTACATTGTCATCCTTGTGTCAAGACTAGTGCATAACAGGTTGTTGTTTTTTAGAGGTGAAATCAAGCTGGCAGACTTTGGGCTCGCAAGACTCTATGAAGCAGATGAAAGGTTAATATTTAAATACATTGTTAAATAGTGTATACTGTACCAAGGTTAATATTTAAATACATTGTTAAATAGTGTATACTGTACCACCTTGATGGGAAACATACAGTAGTGCTCAAAAGAAACGTCGCGAGATTTCGTTTCGTTTCCGGCTTTGTTCTGACGCAAAATCTCGCAAATTTTCGTTCGAAATTTCGTAAGTTTCGAATCACACCCTTGCAAAAAAACAACGAAATTTCGCTCAGCGTCTGCGAGATTTCGTTCAAGTCTTGCGAAATTTCGCTGAGACTCTTTGAGATTTCGTTCTGGTTTTGCGAAATTTCGTTTTCGTTGTTAACAATGGATCGAATCTTCGTGCGATATTTCGATTGAGTGATATGTCGCAACAACAAACAGCTGGGCTGTGTTTCTATTAAATAAAGCTTCGAGTGAAGATTAAGACAAGCACAAGTCAAGCACTGGGGAGTTGCTCTTTTAACATAAATCACAATCTTTTTTTACAATTGGAATTGCTGCCCGATTATTACTAAGCGTTTTTCCTGTAAATCTGAGATTAAACTAGAATCGTATA
>JAOEJH020550186.1:0-11609 GCA_025448215.2 Palythoa grandis
CACCTCATATCCAACAAGACGTGAGTGGAATAATTGTTTTATTAAATTCAAACCATTGGAGATCTGAGTCAAAATAACTTTTTTTCAACGTTTTTAGTCCAGCGAAAGTTGTTATTTATCAAAATATACACTCGAGTGATTTGGCGGGCTTTTTGACCCACGCAGCGACTTCGCATTGACACACGTCGAAATTTTCGAGCCTTTGAAACAAGTTTGAAGTTTGAGTTTCTTGTGTACAACCGCAGCACGTTGCGACGTTTTTCTTTGGTTTTTCTGTTTGATTTTTCGAAATGGAATTGAATCCTTTACTAGATTTACTGAATACCGGATTTACAATTATTGAAAATGGTTTGTCTTGTGGTGGTGGACACAGGAAGCGAAGAATTGCAGGATTGATTCCCGGCTTTCATTGACAAAATGGCGATGTATATTTAATCGAGCAACGTTACTGTCTTGTCGACGTAATGATGAAGCTTCGCTTCTCGGCCAACTGTTCATTTTTCGGACAATCTATTAGCTGCGGACATTATATCCTCCGATATACCAGCCGCCGGAAGGGGTTTATTTACTAAATAGCACTATTAATTAATTAATTAATTATCTCTGTGTTTTATCAGTTTATAGAGGTTTGAGTCAACCTAAGTAATAAATAAGTAAGGGGAATGTGACCCTCTACTAATATCGATTCACTTTTATTAATACTGTCATTCAGTGATAGCTGTAAACAGTACATCTGATTTTTTGGAAAACCGAGTTTGAATGCTAGTTTCTCCACCCATCAAACAACCTGAGGACAATTTACTCTTTCATTTACGTTCTAATTATAGTGAAATCTAATTTTGATTTTCGCAACTTTTTCACCTAAAGCATCAAAGACACTTTTCCTCTAAAATACAGTAACGTTTTTGTTCAGTTTTTACCAATTAATTGTAATTTTACTTCAATTCTTTGTGACTTACCAATAGATGAGGACATCAAACTTAATAGCATCGTTTTCCACTGGCCTGATCACATTCAAAAGGTGTTTGAGCTTAGCAGAAATAGAATTGGACATCGCAAGGATATTGCAATGGATGACGTTAAGAGGAAGTAAGTTGCTCTGAGTAATTTAGGAGGTGTAACAAACGGAGAGGGCTTGAAATGACTTAGTATTACTATATGAGAAGGGTTTTGTTTAAAAGTGGTTTTATTATTAAGATTTATCTGATTAACAATTATTGGCGGAAGGCGGAGTGGATAGTATTGAATACTTTCCGAGATTTGTTATTGGTTTGTAACTCTGTATCAACTCATTTTTCTTTATTTAAAGCTGTTAGGAAAAATGTGTTGCTCCAACGGAATTTATGAAGTGAACTTTTACTTTTAGGGTAAAAGCATTTGAAGAGAAACTAAACGGTTTCAACAAGGACGTTGAAGCATTTAGGAAAAAGGAGGTAAGTTTGTAGTATTGCTAATTCAGCCGGTCTGTGCATTATCTACTAGACCAATTTCGATATATTAAAATTCTAACTTGAGTGCTTAGGGGAATAAAGCAAAAGAAATCCCAGTGGACATTGAGAAAATTCGTTTCTTTTGTTTTATTCACCTAAGCCTCGGACTCAATTTAGAATTTTAATATATCGAAATTGGTCTATTCTACCGACAAAGGCCACAGCAACGCTATTTACACTGAAGATTGATTGATTGAGTGTAGAAAAGGAGAAGTTAAAGGAAGCCTACATACAAGAATGCTTTGCGGGTATTATCTGGTTTCCTTTTAGTTTTGTTTCTTTCTGTAAAAAATCCAAATCAAACTTTTGAATCATGCGTTCAGGCGCATGACCAGGTTTCATGATACTAAGAGAATATGTCGTTTTATGAACACATGTAGCGCTCGTCGATAAGACAGAAAACCGGTTTGCTAGTTACCCTCCTCCCAGTCTGAGACTGGGCCATTGAGGTATGACCTCAGAGCACAGTCATTGCTGACTGTCATAATTTTTCAGATTTGGCGGGGGAACCAGAGAATGGTTCATGTATGATCTCGGAGCAGAGTCAATATATTCTGTCTCATTGAGCACAGTCACTGCAGTCTGTCTTAATTTTGCGAATTTTGCTGAGGGAGGAAAATTGAAGTAATCGGAGGAAGACACTTCGTGTCAGTTCAGTAGAAATCAAGTCGTCAACGTGACGTGAACCCAGCATCGTAGTAACGGGAACAGCAAATAATAGTGCCCATTATGCAGAACAGCAAATAATAGTGCCCATCCTGACTCCGTGATGTCAGTAATAACGATTACACGCGCGACTTTGATGTTTCAGATCATGGCAGCAGAGGAAATGAAGAAGAACGTAGAAAAACTTGATGAACTCGAAGAATCACTGATCAAAGCAAGAGATGAGTTAATGGTAGGATGTTTTCTTTCCTTACATTAAGATAAAAAAAACCTTATCATTTTCTTGCTCATCTTGTACTGTATTAACAAGTCATGTATTATGTGTACATTTGTTTGCTACAGGTTGTTAATCGTGAAGAAGAACTGCTCGAGTTTGAGCCGACACAGTTCCCAATACTCCAGACTATGATTGCATACAAAGAACCTTACGACAAGCTCTGGAGAACAGCTCTCGCGTTTCACAACAAATATGAACAATGGCTAAACGGTACTTTAAACTATTTAAGTAAAAGAAATAATGTGATTCCCGCGAGGGATACAAATTCAGTTAGTAAAACACAATCATTACCAGTGAAACATGCGCAGTTATGAAAAAGGTTCTAAATGCATCCGCATGCTTTTCATGCAGAGTAACTTAACCCTTATCCTGTTAAAACCTGGTATATATAAACCAAGAATGTCCTAACTTTTGAACTAATAGTTGTAAACGTGGAAAGTGATCATTCTTTTTGCTCGTCTTGAAAAGTAGATTCAATGAACCAATGGAATCTTTAGTGCGTCAAACCATCCTAACCAGATGATCATAGCAACACCAAATATGAGCAAGTGATATGAATCTAGACCCATAAGAGTACGGTCTGGAACTAAGAAATACGCAAATTCTTTTTTAGCAAGGTGTCTTATTTTTATATAAGAATCTCGCTCGCGTGAACGTTGGTATATTTTTACCTAAGGTCCATTTACTGATATTAACGCTGAGGAGGTGGAAGAGGAGGTGGGCGCCATGTTTCGGATGGTGTTTAAACTTGCCAAGTCTTTCAGCGACGTTCCTGGTCCGAGGCGTGTTGCCGAGAGTGTTAGGAACAAGATTGATAAGTTCAAAATCCATATTCCTCTGCTGCAGACAATTTGTAATCCTGGAATAAGGGATCGTCACTGGGTGCAGGTCAGTTGGAACTTAAAGCGGTTCTTTTTGTTATTTAAAGTTCCTCTTCCAAATTACTCAAATATCTATTGGTTCAAAATTTCCTTACGACAAGCGGAATTGTGATGATAAATGAGTTATGAATAATCTAACAGTTAGATAAATCTTCTTTGTAAAATGTTATAGAGAAAGGTGGGATATTTTTGGTTTAGAAATGAATTGTGCTAAAAGGCAAGAAAATTGCGATTTTTTAAGGATACTTAGTGTCCATTATTCGTACTACGGTGTCGTGCATATCTGAAAGAAACAGCAAATCAGAATTTCTTGCTGTTGGAAGTCTTTGTTCTGAAAAGAGGAGACGTTTGTTAGTTTTGGAAACCTCGAAGCTTTGTTCGTGTATGACGTCACAGGATTAATTTTTAATTCGTCAGGTGTGATATGCAATTTTTTATTTCTGGTCTAAACAAAGACATGTTTCAGTGTAAATAATTCATATTGTTCCTTTATTGCATATGTAAATTAATTTCCTTTTTCAAAATTTCCCTAGATGAGTGAAACTGTTGGTTTTGACATCAAACCAGAACCAACAACGTCCTTATGTAACATGTTGGAGTACAATCTCGGGAAGTTCAAGGAAAAGTAAGTATCTTACACAGTTTTGTAGGCGTTGTAAGATAGCAGTTGTTAAAATAAAAAATAGCCATTCAAAAGTGAGAACAATCATAAGTGGCAAAGACGAATACAAGAAATAAGTTATATTTGAAACTATCTACCTTTTTACAATTTTCTTTATAACTTTGCTGTTTTTGTTGTGAAACCTCGACAGATATTTATCAGATTCTGCTTGTGGAAAATAACCGAGGCAGCAGTTATCACATACATATTGTCATCATCATCATCATCATTATCATCATCATCCACATCATCATCATCATCCAAATCATCATCATCATCATCCACATCATCATCCACATCATCATCCACATCATCATCATCATTATCATCATCATCCACATCATCATCATCCACATCATCATCATCGTCAACATCATCATCATCAACATCATCATCATTATCATCATCATCATCAACATCATCATCAACATCAACACCATCATCATCGTCAACATCATCATCATCATCATCATCGTCGTCAACATCATCAACATCATTATCATTATCATTATCATCATCAACATCATTTTTGTCATCTTTGTCTGTGTTATCGTCATTACATTGTCGTTTTCATTGTAACTGTCATCCTCGTTCTTGTTGTCATGCATCATTCTCACTGCCATTATTAATATTCTAGATTGGATGAAATTAGTACAGCCGCCAGCAAAGAGTTCGGTTTGGAGAAGGCAATGGAGAAAATGAAAGCAGAATGGAACGAAATGTTCTTTGAGTTTATAGCATACAGAGAAAGTGTAAGTACTCACCACCCAGTTACCGTGCAAAAACTATTATTAAGTAGTAACAAAAAGCAATTAGGTTAATAATTGTTTACATTGGCTTTTAAAATCATTGTGGTCCGGTGAACAGCGGCTAAAATATCGATAAATTTCTGCCAAATAAGTTAAACACGAGTATGGAAAACGTGCAGCAGAGATGTTAAACCTTGAGTTTCTTGGTCAGAAGGAGGAGGGAAAACGCACAGAGGACCACATGTTTATCTGTTTTTCTCAAGCTACTTTACGTGTTAACCTCTGTACTGTTTACTTAACTTATGTCCAGTACAGGTGTAGCTAACTTTAAGACCTAAATAAGGCAGCTTCAATCATGCAAAGATCCCCGCAAAATGAAGTAAGAAGAAATTTACTCCGTGTTTTTAAGTTTATATAGTTAACGCTAGACTAAGTACAAAAGATGCAACTGGTGAAAGACATCTGTTGCTTCCCCTTTAGGGCGTATCCATTCTGTCAGCAGTTGACGACATTCAAATGTTACTAGATGACCACATTGTCAAGGCACAAACGATGAGCGGTTCCCCCTTCATTAAACCCTTTGAAGCTCAAATCAAGGTACGTGCTATTAATTTTGTGACCTTAAAGATAAATCCAGATAGACACAAATTTTGATTAAACATGAAGATGTCAAAGTTTGACGACGTTTATTCAACAATACATTTGGTGCTAATTACAGTCTTCAATTTCATGCTACGTTTTGACGGTGCATGTCCTGGAGCCACAGGCCAGTCCCGGGTTCAAATCCCGGCTCTGCCGAGATTTGAACATTTGTGTGACCTTCTTTTCGCCAAAGTTAACTCGGCTTTCCATCCTTACGAGATCGGTAAAATGGGTACCAGTTTCTGCTGGGGCTCGGCCATACTGCGACGGTTTATTGCCCCAAATACCAGGGGAGTCAGTGACTCTCATCCGCTTAACGCTACAGAAACCGTAGATAAGCTCCTGCGCCAGTAATCTACTAGGCTTATAAAAGAATTTAGCTTTAGCTTTGAATGAAATAAAAAAAGAAACAATTTTATAAAAGTAAGATAATTAAAAGGAAACAGGAGAGGCTGGCATTTCGATAAGTAGTTTTTAGAAAAACTATTGAATGCGTCGGCTAGTACGTACAAACACTTAGTATTATCAGCTCGAGGCTGATAAAATAAATTATCATCGCCGTAAACTGAAGTGTAGCTGACGTTTCGAGCGTTAGCCCTTCGTCAGAGCATCTGAAAGGTCCGGGAGAATGAGGGGTATTTATAGGTAATAGATGAATACAAAATGTATGTAATTAGAGAAAAGGCCATTGGTCGAAACAGAGTAATAGAAATTATAATTAGATAATCGAAAAACGCGTACACTTTGTCATATGTTTCTGTATCTTTAATTAACTGTCGTTCTCTCATTTTTAGGAGTGGTGTGAAAAGCTGATTTTGATGCAGGACATTATCGATGCATGGCTTAAAGTGAGTCGAAAATTTAACCAAATTACTTGCGTTAATATTTGCGGCTTCAAACTGATTTAATTGAGTTAACAACAACAACAACATTTTATTTGCATTTCATTTTTTTTACATATTTTGTTCATGTTTTGAGTTAGAAACTTCTGAAGTAGACTTTCTTAAATTATAAACTTTTATTTGTTCTTATGAGATTGCCTTTTAACTCTTACTTCACATTGTTATCAATACCTTTTTGTTTAATTGAAAAAAAGTGCCAAGCTACTTGGTTATACCTTGAGCCAATCTTCAGTTCCGAGGATATAATGGCCCAAATGCCTGAAGAGGGAAGAAAGTTTGGCATTGTTGACAGTTATTGGAAGGATATCATGGGAGAAGCGGTAAGCCTGCAGATAAACTGATTAGTCAAGGAGTATCCCAAATAACCAATCCCACTAAAATAATAGATATTTGAGTTGATCCTGACACACTCATTTGCACATTTTATGAATAAACTGGTAAAATAAAGACCAAAATAAGATGTGTTGAGTTTGTTATTCTGTTTGTTTTTAATATAAAGAGGAAAGGAATAAACTAAAAATGATTGAAAGTAAGATAATTCGTATTGATTCCACAAGAGCTTGCACAAAATATCGTGGACCTAAACTGTTTTAACGTTAAAGTGACATAAATAGTAACCACATCCCATAAGCATTACGTTTTTATCTTACCTTATGTATTTTCTGTGGGAATCTGAGCCTGATTGTTAGCTGTGCCGTTGTAATGAGGCCCAACAAGGCCGAAACAGCTGTCCACTGCTGCTAACATTCAGCTCACTCTTTTTTTTCACGGTTTTAGTACGGGCTTAGTCCTTCTGACCCGTGAGGCCATAGTGTCCTATTTAGTGGCTGCGTCATTACACAAGCACACATATGGAACAAAGTTAGTTTATCCTTCCAGCCACATCCCACAAGCGTTACGCTTTTACGTGACATAAATAATTACCAGTACTTCGATGTTCCTGCTGCTGGCGATGATGGTCGGATAGTTTGGTTGGAGGTGATGATTAAGATTTTAACTAGCAACAATGATGAAAATGGCGATAGTTTTGTTTTAATGTTGGTGGTAGCAAAGATGGTGAGGTTGATCGTGATAGCAATGACGATCATGATAAGGATGTGGATGATGAGAAATGATACTGAGCGTGAATGCAACTCATTTGTGTCTTGCAGGTGAAAGATGCTCAGGTCGTTGTAGCCACGGCGCAGCCGAACATGTTGGGGCGACTAAATGAAGCCAATCAACTTCTCGAAGAAATACAGAAAGGCCTCAATGCTTACCTGGAGAAAAAGCAGCTGTTTTTCCCAAGGTGTGAAAAGATCATGTTTTGTACTCTGATATCATGAATATATAACAATTATTCCTCGAACGCGCGTTGGATATGAGGTGATAGATAGCTAACTAGGTGCGACGTAAGTGGAATAACTGTTTTATTAAATTTCATTTAATTCTGAACGATTAGATTAGAAATTATAGCCAAATCCTATTGAATTTTGTCTCACTTTTTTTAATACGATCGGAAAATGATCTTTCCATATAAGGTCATACGGTATATGAGCTGATAACCGAGATCGAGTGAACCAATCAGAACATTAAAAACAAAATATTCGAGGTTGAAAATTTAACAAATGCTTTTATTTTAAGCATAAACAAATGGGATCATAGTTAGAGTGAGATTTAGAAACAAAACGCTTCAAACATTTTATTTACCTTTTACGATAACTGTCAGAAAAATACCTTCTATCGTATTCGGGATTACACGAAATAGAGGTAGAGAGCAAAGGTAGAAGGATTTGGGTCGACAACATACCACTTGGACAGAAGAAGAGGAAACTAACAATCTAGCTCAGATCTTTCAGCTAGATATCAGACGTTGGCAGATGATGCTGGATACAATCGTAGTGCTCCTGTAAGCACTTGTGGAAATTATTAACGTAGAAATCCGCGCAGGGTAATAAATATAACTTTAATTTTTATTATCTTAAATTAAAATGACAAAGATACCATTTAGTTTAGTTGGTAACGAATGTTTGGTTATTCATTGGTATATATAGATATATATATATATGATCATACAATGTCACCAAAATGGCTTTACGGCAGCTCGTGAACTTGGGCGCACGATTTACGGTTATATGTATGTATATATATTGTACTTTGTACCGACGTCTTCTGTTTTGTTTCTTCTTGTGTTCCAGATTCTTCTTCTTGTCAAACGACGAGTTACTTGAAATCTTGTCTGAGACAAAAGATCCTCTTCGTGTGCAGCCACATCTGAAGAAATGTTTTGAAGGTATTGCCAAACTGGAATTCACCGAGGATCAAGAGGTGGTTGGAATGATTAGCTCAGAGAATGAAGTCGTTCCCTTCTACAGGAAGATCATCCCTGCTAAAGCAAAGGTAATATTTCTTTGTAGTTACAGCCAACACAATAAGCTAGGGTTTCTTCTAACTTTACTGAAGTTATATATGACATTAATCAAAAAACTACAAGTTAGGAATTGTTATCATGGATCGGGTTTGTTTCGATAGGAAGATCTGGCTAAAGCTAATGTGAATGTTCCATCTGGCGCGATTGCTTAGCAGTAGTAAAGATGACAACCAATCAGAATTCATCATTTTAAATTATGCGCACGTGAATTAGCGCGGAGTTAACTGTTTATTGAACGGTCGTGACCAGGACTGTTTGAATCTTCAAGCAAGGTAGGTTTCTTTCCGATCAAAAAGAGATTTTCATCAAACGACTTATTGAAGAAATTTTAAGCCGTTTAGAAGAAGAAGCGAAGCTGGTGAAAGTAATCTATTATTTTCCATTGACAGTCTTTTGCACGTGACGGACGCTCTGACCACAGGAGGAGGCGTCTAAATATAGATTAGGTCTGTCTTTAACACGGAACATTCACTTTAAGTATTCTTCCTTCCGAGTAAGTGCTTCTAGTCACAGCCAACGCAACATGCTGGCTAGTTTTTCACCTTGCTGTACTCAACAATAAGATTGTTGAAAATAGGTACATGCTAAGCATAGTTGTCACGGATAAGGGACAATGGGAGTCACTGGTATTTCAGAAAGGGATACAACAGGGAGGAAGAATACTTTTTTAAGCTCATTAAAACATTCATGGTGCTCTGAATGTCCTCTCACGTTGTTACCTGAAGAAAGTATTATCTTTAGTTTCTGTTATCACATTTCAGGGTATGGTGGAGAAGTGGCTTATCCAAGTTGAGGAAGTTATGATTGGCAGCTTGTCCAAAGTTACTGAAGAGTCAGTGACGTCTTACATGCAGAACCAACGTGGAAAGTGGGTACAGGAATGGCCAGGACAGGTCAGATATTCTGCCATGTTTAACTAGAAAAACATGCCACAGCACTCAAACTGTTGTGTTCCAGGCTGTTGAGATGATTTAAGAAACGCCCCAGATTTAGAATATCAGAGGATTCCAAAAGATGTTTATTTTCTGTCTGCATGCTTTGCGGTCGCAACTTGTACCCAAGTCCCCTCTCGTTTTGCAAATGGCGAATTGAAATTGAACGAGGTTAACATTAAGTACAGGTAGAGTTTTGAGGTTTACTGTGCTCAGTGGAGGTTTTTGGTATTTGAGGGTGAATACAATAACAACCTTAACATGGAATGAACACTTTCACTTCTGAATCAGTGCCGCTGACTGATAAAAACTAGAGCCACTGGATCAAGAGATTGCAGTAGCAACTTCCTGCGTATCGACATAAAATAAAATCTTTAGTTTTTTGTTATTTAGCCGTTTTGATGTATGATATCAATGGTGGGACGAAAGAACAAGTTTTGTATATCAAGACTTGAGCTTGGTGTGAAGGTGTACAATGGTTTAAAGTAGTTTGCTATTCTTTTCCCCACATTTTGGATAGTGATACTTTTTGTCAGTATAGTATTTAGAAGTCGTCTTTCCGGTTATAGGTTGAAGTACGGGATACACCTTCCCAAAACTTGTTTGTCTAGACTGTAACTTTCTTACTAAACACTGTGATCATTTTTGTTGATAGTTTTTTATGTATATATTATTGTAGAATATACCAAATCAGTGAACTGAAGTTGTCCTCTGTAGGTCTTTCTAGACGCTGCTTGTGGTCGCTATTTAGTTCAACTAGCAACTTATAACTTTACGGAAAAAATTGAATACAGTTGTTACTTATTTTTTGATTTTATGTAAAACTATCACTTGCCACCTCAGATTGTTTTAGCTGTCGGTGGCATGTTTTGGACCACAGAAGTTTCCCATGCGATTCAAGAAAAAGATGGCTTGAAGGTGGGTGATTACATTTAATGATAAGAAATGTCAAAAACATTCAGTAATTGAAAGATGAAGTCCAAAGTAAGTGTGATTGACAAACCTTAAAACTGTAAAGTAAATATTACTAGCTTCATTGACATCGTTTCGTTTCCTTCAATATCTTGAAATTATTTAAAACAGTTTGTAAGGAAATGATTTTTATAATGGCTGTTTGCGATCGGGTTTTGTTTGCAGTTGTGCTTGCGGTCTACCAATGTGTTTATGGTGGGTAAAACTGATTCTTAGATAGCAAACGAGTTCCTATATTGCTTTATACGCGTTTTAACCGGTTTTTCTTATCTCTGTCCATAAGGACTACCTCGCAAAGATGAATTCACAGATAGAAACAATCGTTGGACTTGTGAGGGGAAAACTGGACAGCGGTATCCGTGTTACACTTGGCGCCTTGACTGTTATTGACGTACACGGTGAGGTCTTCACCTGATTCGCTGATTTCTAATACCGTTACCTACTAATGAACGAATGCGCTTCAATAAATTAACTCTACCTTTCTGTGAAAGACATGGAAACATAGGGCTTACTTAGGTATTGTTATTTACTATCGACCAGTTTTAAGTGATAGTTTACTGCTGAATACTTGTACAGCTCGAGATGTGGTGGAGAAAATGTATCAAGATGGTGTAAGCAGCTTGAATGACTTTCAGTGGCTATCACAGTTGCGTTATTACTTTGAGGACAAGAAGATCATCGTGCGCATGATCACTACTTCAATTAACTACGGCTACGAGTACCTTGGTAATTCCGGTCGACTCGTCATTACACCACTGACTGACAGGTGCTACAGGTATGTGGGTTGATGCATTTCCCAACTTAATAAGATACATAATAATTACTCGATTCTGATTGGCTGAGAGCAGTGCTCCTTTTTGTAAACACTGCAAAAAAGAGTTAATTCAGTGCAAAAATATTTAATTCAGTGCAATTTACTCACAGAGTTGTCGCTTTGGATGTAATATATGAACAACGAGTGCGAGTGTTTCATCAGAGTATCCAAACACCGAGAAACTGATGAAAGCACGAGGCCGTTTCGGCCGAG
>JAOEJH020550508.1:0-17829 GCA_025448215.2 Palythoa grandis
AAATTTTTATATATAATTTAGGGACCGTTTACATGAGACTTTTTGATTCCGGGGGACTGTCATTTCTTTACATGGTTTAAAGATAGCTTTAATTCATCCCGGGATGATTTTATCTTGGCTCTTTGCACCGCGATGAAATTACAGAACCCACGGGATGAAAACACCGAAAAACAAAAGAAAAAACCGACACAGTATTTAACTCATATAACCATGACACTAAAATGACATTTTTTTGTTTTTGCAACAACAAAAAACCTTTTGCCTTTTTCGAGGACTGAATCTGAGTTTGCTTAAGCTTTCTAAGAGGTAAATTATAAGCTTTATGATTTATTTTTTGAATCTCTTTGTAAACAAAAGATCTTTGGTGAAGCAATAAACACTATTTATACTGTTTACAAAATCAAGCCCGAGAGCATTGTCTTAGTCAAAGCTTTAAGTAAACATTTAACCAGCTTGAAAATATTCTCTATTCTGCTAAATCTTCAAGCTTTACTGACAACATGTCAAGAGTTTAACTCTATGTTTTTATCTTTACGTGGGAAAAGATGAGCAATATTAATATATGAAATAAAGTACGAGTTAAATGAAATAAAGAATCTCGAATAATGAGAAGAAAGACAAATATTAACAACTCGATGGATATTAATAAACCTTGCAATGAAATCTAGGAATTTTGACGCCAACGTACTGAACGATCTTTTTCAAACAATGAAGAAAAAACATTTGCCCGCGGAAAAAAAAATCTTTTACCGAGAGTTGTATCTTGTAGCAAACACACAGACAGGTTGATGAAGTTTAGGTACCTGCAGGAAGTCTTTGAATCACGCCATTTAGATGTGGTGTCAAATGTCAGTTTAAATGTAAATTTTTTGACTTACCCGAGGGCACGTTAAGAGCTTTCAGTAAACAAGATATTCTTCTTCATTTCTTAACAACCTGTTCAGCAAGCTACAAGCAGGAAGCAACTATTTGATACGACCAACTAAATATGTTTCTGGCGGAGAAGAATATTGTCGCTTTCCGGCTCGCTGCATTTTTGATTTCAAAATAGAAGTTTCTGAAGCATGCAGTCACAAAGCACAGGTGTTATTCGTAGTTTCCTTTCTCTATCAAGATTTTGAAAAAATGTAGTTGCAGCATGCAATATTCGGTGGTTAATTGTCTTCCTCCCTTATGAGAATAACAATTCGTAACAGGTAGGCGATTGTAATTAAGGCTAGAATTAAAAGTTTATACTAAATTAGGGTAAGGCACGAGGTTTAGTAATTTTGCTTCGAAGCATTTTTGATTTAACCACGCCAATATTAATATGATTGTGCTTGCCTTTTTGAAACTGGTAATGGAGTATCCTTGTATGCTGACGAAAGTACAGTATCCTCTGCCCGCAACTACTTTACTTTATTTAGTTGTATCACAGCGCGGGATGTTTCCCTTGCCCGCATAAAGTCCTATCGATCTAAGTATACGAACAAAGGCGACGTGCATACAGAATTTTCTTAACTTCGGAATCTACAAAACAGAGGAAAAATATCGCTGTAAAATGTAAAAGTAACATTTCAGTCAACTCTTCTAGGCCATCTTCAAGGGCCGGACAACTTTAAATATTGAGAAAAGAATCTCTTCTTCAAAATGATTTTCGTTATTGTTCGTCCAAGGTTCTTATACTGTGATGTATACCATGCTCTTTGGGGTAATACAAATCTTTATCCCCAGGTGAATTCAGTAAAAGCATGTGCTTCATCGTCTGATCGTCAAGGAAAAGCTTCGGTCAATGTCACTGCTGGCATTTAAGCAGGTGCTATATATTTAGCCTTCTTTGAGATTCAAGTAATTACACCGATGCCTCGAGGTGCCTCCCTCTCTTTGTTCTCAGCCACATTCCAAATTCTTGTTTGCGTTATCTCGTTACAGATCTACGTGTCGTTGCCTGTGAAGCACAGGTTTGTGCAAGTCATTTTCCGCACGTGCAAATTCTAATTTCTCAAGTACAAAGAGAAGAAAGAAAGAAATAACCGAGTTTTTGTCGAGAAATTCAAGTCTGTCTGACAAACTACGTCAAACCGTTCTATTAGAGACTCGTTGACAAAGGAAGCACAGAATTGTGCAAGTAATAGTACTTTTATAAAATTCGCTTTTATGCCTTTTTCTTTTCCTCGCCATATATTACAAACAATTTATTACTGACAAGTTAAGTGAATTAAAAGCACATTCCCCTTTTTATAAGAACGATTTCAGTATACGAACAATAAGGATAACCATGGCTAAAAAAACAACCAGAGAATAAACGAGATTCTGAATTCAATGCAATAAATTATCTTTGTTATTTTAATTCTTTTTCGTGTTTTTCAGGTTATGGGGCAGAAAATCACATAGAAAGTTCAACACTACTGCGTACGTATCCTCCTGGCCGAAAGCAAATGTCGACGAGTAACGAATTCACACCGCAGCAGTTTCCAACACCAGCGAGAGTATTCCAGCGATTTTTACTGAACCAAGTGTCTCAAGCTTTACATGTAGACTCAGGAATAGTTTAAGACTAAGTGAGGCACAGAATATTGTAAAATATAAAAAAACAAGACTTGGTCCTTTTTCCTGCAATATGGTAATACGTTAAAAGTTTTCTGCAGTTTTTCCATGAAATGTGTAAAAATCACCAACCATTCCTGAAATTCTTACGTTTACAGTTTTTAAGTTGTAAAAAGATTTATTGGAAAGACAAGAAGTCTTGTAGATTCAAATGCTGTGAGAGCGAAATGAAGTGACACTAGCGTCTGCAATATGTCTCTCACCTTATAAGACAAACCTCGCCAACGGTGACAAAGAGAGCGGTGCCGTGAGCAGCTAAAACACGCGACAATTGCCATGTTTTGAATAAAAAAAAACTCTGGTTTTGTTAGTTAGTTCTGGTATTTTAGCAACTACAAGAAATTAGAAGAAAGACTTTGACAACAAAGTCCGATTTTCTCGTAAAGCTCCTTCAATTTATACAGGATATGTATCTTTATGACATAGAATAAACCGAACAAAAAATACAAATCTAGGAAAAGAAATGAACTCAAAACTATGTAAACTGCTTGCTGTAGCAAGTGATTAGACATTTTAGCAAAGTCAGATAAAGGTAGGTAGTCCTTTATACCGATAAATTGAACGCGAACAGAACTGTTCTACCAAAATGTCACGAAGACTTCTAGAGTTTCTCGTTCAACAGACATGCATTTAACCTCACTCTGAAATAAAAAGATAAAACAAACTTTTTACCTTTTTATATCAACATCTGCATGGCATATTTTTAAGAAAAACTTTATTACAATAAAGTGTAATGGCAGTCCTAGAAGTTTGATCATTAGCCATCTCTTGATTTTAGTTGAAGATTTCAATAATTTTGCATTTAATTAAAGTAAACTGCACTTAACTGAAAGTTAAACTGGAAGCCTCCTTCAGTTTTTCCTTTTGCACAGCTGCTTTAGGTTTTCGCTTAGAAGACGCGACTCTTCAGGGCAATGATAACCTTTCACTATCTCAAAGTAACTTTGCTATATTTGTATTAAGATCACAGTTATAAAATTTACATGCAGCCGTCTACAGCCAATATGGCATCAGTTATGTTTTAACTTTCCTTGAGCTCACCACGTGCCGGTTCCAATTAAAAAAATTATTATCAAGCCATTGAAAAAGCTCCTTTTTTTAAGAGTAACACGTAAAACAGATAAAGAGAGCAATTTCAGTTCATAAATTAAACATCACTCCTATTATGGTGTAATATCAAAACAGCAGATTCATAATTGATAGAAGATTGTAAGCACGGTTTAGTTGATAAGGGCCCGCTATGGTAAAGGTAACAAGCCACGCCTCGCTTTCACACTCAATAACGAGGCTTATCGTTCAGTCACTGCGATTCAATGTTTTTAATTGTCTGAGCAGGTTCTGTTTTCTCGCTACCCGTTACAGTTGTTAACTGTGAAATGAAAACCTACACCGTGTTAGCAGTTTATCCACCCCAAATACTGCTCTGAGCCTTCCTTTTTTGGCAATTTGCTATATACATGTTAATTGACCTTGGCAAAGGGCGAACTTCAACAATAAAACATTGCTGGAAGGAACAAGCAGCCATGAAGCGAAACCTCCCTTCGATCTGAAAATTACCAACAGATAAGAAAACAAATCTACAAGATAGTTTATCAGCAGCGCTTGCTTCGTAAGAATGCCGACTAAATCAATGTTATAGGACTTATCATTACAGTCAATTAGTCACCAATATTTGCGATAGCTTCTGAGCATAGAATACCACCAAAACGATCACAAGAAAACCAACGAATAATTTGTGTTCCTGAAGGCAAAAGTATTGGTTCTTGTTCTCTCATTCATGTACACCCGTTTATAGAAACACAATAAAACAGGAATACTGAAACATATCTATGCAACTTGAGACCTTAGGGGAGTTTTTGGAAAAGGATAAAAATTAGGTTAAGACTGGTCTTATAGACGCCGAGGGAAATTCAAGATCATCTCTAGTCGGAAATATTTTCATTGAGCAACGAGGCAAAAGAAAAATGTACGAAAATAACTTAATTTTGATTCAAAACTAATAATTGGTCTAACGCCATTCAGTTTTGTTCCATAAATATCCATTGTCCTTCCTTTGAAGGTGGAAAAACCGTTGTCTGTTGTCAATATGGTAACAAAACAAGTACACTAGCCTTTATCTCGATAAAGGACCTGCGGCTATATTTTGGCGGTATGTTTTCAACCTTTTTGTTTTCAAGACAATGGCTTCTTTACCGGTCACCAAAACACATTAATACAAATCGTTACCCCAGAGACCTAGTGAGTGTTAATTGGCATGTAATTTGCTTAAGTAAAGCGTTCCCTTTGTTCAATCTTTAACTAATTTAAAAAAACAGTGGTCAAATTTGTCCGTTTTATTAAATGTTCCCAAACCATTAGTTGTATTGCACGAATGTTTGTTTTTCAGTCATCGTCGTTCAAAACCCCAAGTTCGTAATCTAGATCCATAATTTAGTATTTTGCCACGAGCTAGTTTGCTACCTATTTTGAAAATGTAAACTTTTTTTTATTCATGAGTGTTTTGTGTTCAAAACTTTTTCATCCAAGAACCGAACAATAAATCTTCCTTGCCAAATTTCTTCCATCACCGTTGGAAGCATTACCACAATTACCTAAGTTATTTCAAAAGTCAATCAAAAAATCTTTTGAATCGTAAGTAATTTCTACTGAGTGTTTTAAGTCTTCTTTTGCGCTCTTAAAATATTTATTAAGAAATCAAATACTAATTGAAATGCGTCCAATTGCAATCACTTTTTCACGCGTTTCTTTTTAACGACTTAATCTTGTAATGAATAATATTAGTAAAATCATAACGGCCTAATCCTACATGAAAGCAATACTTCCCAGTAAGCTTTGTGTTTTTTTGATTGCATTAATTGCAATGAATAAGCAAATTTGCAATTCCCAAAATTTCTACCTTTTACGAAGGTAGTTTTCCCGGTTAGCTTTGAACTTTGAAGTAGAAACTGCCAGAATGTTTTGGTTGTAATTGCTAAGGCGGGCCCTATCCAACAACCAGTTAATAACTGTTGACTTTGAAAACAAAATACGGTCTTGTTATAATCCTTCCCTTTAAAAAGAAGGCCTGATGTTGGCTAAATACAAAGAATACATGAGTCTGAATTAGAGGGATTAATTTGGAACCTCTGTCCAGACAAAATTGCAGCACTTTGTTAGAACAATAATTAAGAAGAATAGACGATCATTTTTCTAATACCTTTCCTGACACATATTTAACCTCAACAATCCTTTTTACAGTAGTCACATCTAATTTCATCTCTAGCTTCGTTAGCAAATTACCTTTAACAATAACAAAACCTCGCGTGTGAAATGCCAGCTTTTGTTGTTTTTTCTTTTCTCACAGTGCGAGATTGCGAAACAAGGATATTAAATTCTGTAGGAAATTTGATAAATTTTGTAAACAATGAATGTTCCACTCCAATTCCTAACTTTCCTTTTAGCTTTAAAATAAAATAAACTTTTTATCTATGGAAAAAACTCTACGATAAAAGAAAGCTTTTTCCTGTTTCCCAGATAATGGAAAAATGTCGAAGTGCGACTGACATGATTGAATTCAGGACAGCGAAAAGGGATCTCTGGCATTGTAAGATAATTTTATGCCTGCTCACAAACTGTGTCTTTAAAACTTTTCTCTGACGCAATCGTTACCACAATAGCTTCAGTTTCACCGCTATGTGTCTTTACGTTTAATTGACGACAGCTGATGCTAATTTTTTGAAGTGGGTTGAAAGTAGAAACCGCAACTGACAGAAGACACTTTGCTGGCGGTAATAGGCGCGTACAATTTATGATAAGGCATTTAGCAGCTCGGCGATTTCCCCTTTGATCAGTATCTGATATGCGCACACGGCAAAAGTGTTCACCGTATCTTCAGGTCATCGTTTAAGATACAAAGCTTGCAAATTAAACTTAACTGCCGGAATTGAAGCTGCGGCATGTGAGTTGAACGGGGAAAAATTTTCCTGTTTTTGTCGAATGATAAAAATTTTAGTCGAATTTCGGCACCACAAAGGGTCACGCGTAAAGCATCGCACGCGCGTGGGTGATTGCCATTTAGGTTGCAATGAAAACATTTTATGCAGAATATTCATAAATCTTATTTAATTCTGTAAAGCCATTTTCGTATTAATTCCATGCTGAGAGCAAAGACAAACAGAACATTAGTGTTGCTTAGATCCCATTAAATTTGTCACTTAAATGAATTACAAACTATTTGGTAGCTTAATTAGCCCCTAATACCGACCAAACAAACAGAAGCTTCTCCGAAATATGGAATACTTTTATTTAAAGTTTAATAGTAGTAAAAATAACGCAGTATTCTGTACAAGCACTTATAGACTTGAGTGATTAGAACAAAGTGGAATGTGTCAAATTATGTTGAAATTAAACCGATTGCTTTTTGATATATTTGCAAAAATGATGAATTTTCCGAGAGACTCTTTATATTCATTATGGCAGTTTCCGGCTAATAAGCTGGCTTAAAAATTTGAGAACAGGTTTACTTTTACAGATTGCAGTGTTACTGAGTCAAAAATTATTAGTCCCTTGAGGAATCAAGGTAATAAGAAAACACCTTTACAGCACGAAGAGGTTAAGTGAAGATAAAATTTTCTTATCAGTTAGTAGAAGAAACATTCGATTTGGCTCGAGTCTGACAGACAGATTATTGCTTAAGACTTCAACGAGCAAACAATGACAAACGCACATCAAATATCTACCTTTAACTCCATTGGAACTGAACTCTTGCAAATTTTATTAATTCACGTAGAATATAAAATCTGTCTAGTGTCCTCTCAACCGAGTTGTTAAAAATTCAACCAATTCTTCTTCAAAGTCGGTTTCTTACAAAGATTTTTGTTGTCTTTACGAGTAACTGTGAACAAATATTGGTACATTTTAGGGGTACATAAAATGTGAAACTCCTTGGGGTAACGCAAAGGGATTCCTGTACATATAATTTATCCCTGGTGATTGCTGGAAGCTCGTTGCTGCTGGTACGTTCATTTGAGTGTAAGGTCCGGTACAGTATTGGTGAGTGCTACATGGGCCCTCACAGCAGACAGAGCCGGGATTCATCGTATTTACCGAATTCATGTATCCGTGTGGGGAGAGGAACGATTTGCTGGCAAGTTTGAGTTTTTCAAGTTCTGCTTCATGAACTCTCTTCGCTTTTGCTCTACGGTTTTGAAACCAAATTTTGACTTGCGTTTCTGTCAGGTTTAGCGAGGCAGAAAATTCGGCGCGTTCTGCAATCGAGAGGTATTGTTTCTGGCGAAACTTCCTTTCCAATGCTAGAAGCTGTGAAGTCGTGAACGGGGTACGAGGTTTTCTGTTTGTTTTATGTTTTCGTAGTTGACACTTCGAAGGACTAAGTCTTGAACGCATCCCTGGAAACAAGGCGAAAAGCACTTCATAAGTATTTAAACATATAAATCCATTGTATAAGTGCCGAAGGAAATTGTCACAGGAACTAGCTACTTCCACTACTTGACTATTTTAGGTTAGTGTATATAATTTTCTACAAGAAGAATTAAGGGAGACTCAAGTTTGTACTTACTGGGTGGAGGGTCATATCTAGTCGAATGCAGCCAAGAGAAGTTGTCATCCACATTTGTCTCCACAACATTTTCTTCTTTACCTCGAGGTAAATTCGGAGCTTTTTTCTCGATGTCCTCGTTTCTCTCTTGCTTATCAAGAAGTCTCTCCACTGAAAAATTGCTCTGGTAGCCGCTCGTACGGACAGGAGATGAAGATGGTGGCTTGTCGCCATTTTGGTTGGGCTTTGAGTTTGAAATGAGCGATTCCACACTAAAAGGAAAGCCACCTCGTTGAAATTGCATGCGTCCTTGATCCATAACACTTCCTTGCTCTACACCTGAAATGCAATGGTGGCAGAATATTTGCGGAGTATTTGGATTAGAGTGTTTGTCTGATTGCGGATACTTGCGTTAGAAGGGGCCCTTCTTGATAGAATGACTTTGCTTCATGACACACAACCACCTTTAGTCGCCTGCTGAGAAAATTCACCTCACCACTTGACGTCGGCTGTTGAAGATGCAGAGCTAATAGGCCATAAAATAATTGTCCTATTATCAAAGAAAATTTGTTGTTGATAAATGTGAGCCAACCACGACGCAAGCGAGATGTCACCTTTAAAAGATTTGATAACACTTAAATTATTCCTATTGGTTCATATAAAACCAATTTACGGCTTGGTAGGCCCTTTGTTTCGTTCAGCGTGGCGGATTCGCTAATTTCAAAAACACGAAAATTGTGCCTTGCAGGCAAGTACAACCAATTTTGCCAAACTACGCCGATACTTCACTAGCCAAAACATAGCCCCCTTTTTAGATCAAATTTTAATCTAATTTTTTTCATTCCAAATACTAACCTAATTGTCGATAAAACAAAAGTACTTAAAAAATACATGTTTGCGTTGCGAGAAAATGGATTTCCGCGAATCTTTTTCTATCCAAAGGATAATTTTCCTTAAATAGCTACTGCAATTAGAAAGGTACAACGTATTTTGAACGAAACCGACATATGTTATATCTATTTAAGATTTGAAAAGAAGATTATTTTAACCTGCTAAAACGTCAACTAAAATACCGTCCCACTGGCAGTGTTTGCCTAAATCTCCGCTTGACAAATTTAGCCACTTTTTTTGTTTGCCGTAATTTTAAAAACAAATAAATGGTGACAACGGGGGGTTTCCTAAGATACTATCACAATCAATAGCACAAACAGACTTTTTATAAAACTCAATTAGACCGTTTCCACATACAAATTACTGCCAGGTTTTGTTGACGCCGGTTTTCAATCCCAAATTTCCATCTGTATACACAACCGGTAATTGTCAGCTAATTGCACCGACCAATTTGTTCTCAAGAGTAAAATCTTATGCTAATTAAGTGAGTTTGAAATCTGTCTTCAGTGAGTCCCACCAAGCTGCCGAACCAAAAAAAATCATATCAAAAAAGTTTTCTAGCAAGCAAAATTAAATTTTAAATGGATATCTCCTGTCCTCTAGCGATTTGAAATAGTACTCGCTGCTATCTTAAGAATTGTTTACGGTTCGCTGTGATAAGCCTCATCTTGACAGCACTCTTATCGGAGGGCTTCAAAGGATGTTTATGATTGTACCATTGCTCTCGATTCAAACTTGCCTGCAGAGAAAAAGTTTCTTTTTATTCACCTGCTCCAGATGTTGGATGACGAAACCTGATTAAATGAAAATCTAGACTAAAAATCATTCGATCGTGCGCGAGGTTAAATTCTTCACCCTAGTGGCACAATCGATAAATATGCCCACACTATTTCTTAACTTAGATCTGACAGATTAATAATTAGACTCACTTTCCATATCTCTCGTGAGTCGATGTCTACTAAAGACTTCTCATTTGGAAGCAATTAAGTCAATGAGTCCGTACGCTTGGAATTAATGGAGCTTAATCCGAACGATTAAAGTCTTTTTGCGCAAATCAAACACCGAAATTTGGAGGCTAGTCAGTTTGCCTTTGAACGCCTTTCGTCGCTTAAGTTGTAACATCTCATTTAGCAAATTTTCCTTCACTATCTGTAAACAGACATGCTGGCAGACACGGAGTACAAACGGAAGCCCCAAACATATACTTTACAGTATTGTCAACAAATTCAGATAATCATATCATAGAATTTGTCTGAGGGCTTTTGGCTATCGCAAGAAGGCTTTGGGCGCGCTTTTCATTCCATGTAGTTATCGCTAAAGTACCGCTCTTCAACGTTAATTGTTGTGATAAGTTATATCAAGTACTAGCGCCAACATGGCAAGCTTTAAATTCATCCCATCTTATGGCTTTCTTCTTATCGTTCTCCGAATCACTTACAGTTTGCTGTGTTCTCGAGAAGTCACGAAAGCCATTTCAAATCTGTTTCTTCCTTCATTTTTATTATTTATTTGTTCACGTAGATTTTGCACAATGAGAATTCCTTTTTCGACGTTTTTGTTTCAGATCAGAAGCAGTTTTTCTTTGCAGATTAAGTTGAAAAGTTGTTGTCCCATTCATATTTGGTAAGTAATGTATCAATCAATAACTAACACATGTTGAACTGCGCAAAATTAGAACAGAAACACTCATTAACCTTTTTCATGTTTTTGTAAATTGACGTGCTAATTTAATCTGCATTTTGTGAAAATTTAGCTCATAAAAATCCAAGCAACCGGACATTTTCGATTGAGTATAAAAACATCAGGTATAGTTAATAAATTGATAGCTTTGTATTTCTCATGTATTAAGAAGGTACGGTACCCGTATCTAAAACGCAAAGTGACTTCAGTTCTGTTGATAAATAAAAGAGAGTAAGTGATTATAATTTTAAATATAATAGCTTTAAGCGTCAAAGCTGTTTTGAATCACAAATTATTTTTGGCATTCGCACAAATAAAAACTGAATTTCAAAGATAATATCAAAAAAAGAAGTACATGGATAAATTTGATTTCGAATTAACTCATTAAAGAACAAAAGACTACAACGAAAATACACACACTTCTCTATAAAATAAAACGATTAATATTTGAATGAGAATATTGAGTCCACTTTAACTACATGCAACGACAAGCGACATTCACTTTGTGTTAGAACAGCCAGTCGATCTTTTCCATTTTATTCAAGAAGAAGCGATTTCTTGAAAAAACAACAACATATATTTGTATTTTCTGTACACAGAATAAGTTCCTGTGGATTCATCCAGTGCCAGTGCTGTTATAAGCTGAATTCGCATTTTAGGCTCGTAGCTGACCAAAAAATAAAAAAAAAACGAGTTTTGTGCTGAAACATCCTTTGTAAAAAGATAAACGCCATTAAACTACCAACATGTTCTGTCATCCTCGCGTATCGAAACTGTTGAGATAAAACAAATGTACAATTAATTTCTTCATTTAAATGTTCCTTCAAATAACATCATCTGTACGATGGCCTCAAAACACGCCGACTTGTGGGCGTATGTAGAACGATATTTAGCGAGATCACACGTTTTGATTTTTGATAACACAAATCAGTCTTTCATGCACCATTTCAAAACATTAGTTAAGAATACAAAGAAATCTGAACAAATTTTTTTCCCCTCACCTCTGAGCAAATACTTGAAGTTGAAAGATAAACCGATTTCACATGGCCGGAAAAGGAATGAAATGAAATCAGACGGCGCTCAACACTTTACAAATATATGAGGAATTCTTTTAAGATTTGGTTGATAGCGTTTCGATGGCTGGAATTATTTCTGGTAGCTGGTACGCAGTTGAGTGCTTTGTAACTATATTTATGTCATGCCGTAAAGGATACAACCAATCAGAGTGCTGAAAAGCCGTTGTGTATTTCTCGGTATTCAACGGGTGTATCCAAAGGCTTGAACTCCGCTTTGCTCTAAAAAGGCCAATACACTCTTTTCTTTTTTTATAAGAATATTGTTTTTCAGACCCAGATTGGGTATTTTTATTTTTCTTCCTATCTAAGGCTGAAAATATTTTCTTAAAAATATTCTTAAATCCATAGATTCTTGTAACCATAAATGGTTGTATTATACCTTTTGGCAAATGTACAAATATTCAATCGCCCCATGTTAGGTAATCCGTGACAGTCTTGGGTTCCGGATTCCACGCTGTGTATTCCAGAGTTCCAGCTACTGGATTCCGGATTCTACCTCAGTGGATTCCGGATTCCAAAAGGGCTGGCCGATTCCAGATTCCGGATTCCTGGAGCTGGATTCCGGATTCCAAAGACTAAGATTCACAAGCATATATTCCTGGATTCCGGAATCCGGATTACCTTACATGGGGCGAACTCAATATGCGGTGGATTTCTTGGTTGTTTACCATTTACCAAAAAATTCAGGAAATTCCAGTTGGAAGGTAAATGGAACGCACTGTTTTGGAATTTTCCAGTGGAAATTTTCCGGAAAAAGTGGAAAATCTGAAAAGGTTGTCCTAAATTTCCATTCCAAAGTTCGAAATGGAAGTTCCGGGAAATTTGTGTACATTTACATGTTCTTACCAGTTCCAGGCCACTGACCGCGAGTTTGTTGTCACGGCCAGCGAGACACTCGACAAGTCAGAATCAATCAAAATGGCGGAGATTGGAGGTGGTTGCAACTACCAATGCTTAAATTGTGCTTTTTTGTCTTCTGATACAAATGATTTCATTAACCATCAGTGGTAAGATTGATGTTTATCTCTGCTTAGTTTGTGATAAAAGCTGACACTTGTCCTTTAATAAAAAGCTTTATTTGTAATTTCAAATATGCCCCTTCATTGGCGGGAAAATAGCTGACAGTGACATGCTCTGAAAGAACGATTTTTTTTTACCAATTAAATTTCCTTTGCAGACCCTCTACATGCAGCTTTAACTGCATTCATGTATAATAATCTACAGACTCAGAGCACGAATTCCAACTTGCATCTTGATCAGACTCCGCAACTCGAGCGATGGCAAGACGAAGATGTAAAATTACTGATAGCCACGTGGAGTGACAACAAACACAGATTTGGTGGAAAAGCGACCAAAAAGATGATGTTCGACAAGATAGCAGAGCAGTTTAAAGCCAAGTCAAGTAAGACTGTAACCGGTGAACACTGCCTGCGAAAATGGGCAAAACTGTGCCAGAAATACAAAGATATTGAAGACTACAACAGTCAATCCAACTTCTGAGACGAGAGGTCCTGGGAACGAAACTAGCACAAAGTAAATGGTACACAATCAGTCCGAATGAAAATTTTCCAAAATGAAAACCGGAAATTTCCGGAATTTTTTGGTAAATGGTAAACAACCCTTATCTTTTGTACAGAACAGTTTACATACTATAGATGTTCCGGTCGATCACCAAACATTGGCATTGGCATAGGACATGCCAGGGACGGTTGTTTGGTTGGTCTGCCGTTTAGACTTTTAGAGAGTTTTTTATATTTTTCAATTTTTTTGTATACACAAAGTTATAAATTTCAATTCTCAGCCTCGGAATTATTCTTAAAATATTCTTAAAATTCCGCCAACCTCAGCCTCCATATTCTTATAAAGTATATTCTTATAAGAAAGAGTGTAGAACAAAAAGGTCCAATCTTTATTATGTTTTTTGTCAAATACGATGTCCAATAATTTTCCGAGAATTTGCAAATATTCTTGAACATTGTTTCAAGAGCATTTTGAGCAATTTACAAATAACGTTTGAACTCTTGTTAGGAAATGCACCATGCCGGCTACACGTTTTCTAAGCATGGACACTTCTTGTACTTTCCAAATACTTTTTGCGACAAATAAGTGGGATAAATTAGTTATTTAATGGTTTCTCTTGGGATACTGTGGAAAATGCTAATTGCTGCTCAACAAACAATGAAGATAGTTCGCCTCCAAATTCAGTCGTACAATATATGTGTGGTGCGAGGTGTTTCGTTTTCCAATACCCTGCTCCGATCTCGTTTTTTTCATTAAGAAATCACATCAAAGAACTAAGAACAATTTAAGAACAAATTGAGGAAGAAATCGCCAGAAAATAAAGAAACATGAGCCTCGGCAAAATCTACTGGTTCTTATAAAAAGGCGAGTAGACATACAGATGAATTTCTTTATCAATTTTATGGAAATCGTGAGATCGGCAGGGATCATCTTATAACTGAGGCAATGTTTGATACCAATGTCCTAGACGAAGTAAACAGAAGAAGAACAAGATGAAGTAGAAGTAGAAGAAGAAGAAGACGAAGAAGAAGGAGAAGAAAAAGAAAAGGAAAATGAAGAAGACGAAGTAGAAGAACAAGACGAAGACGAAGAAGATGATGAAGAAGAAGAAGAAGAAGAAGAAGAAGAAATTAATGAATAAAGACAGCTTAAATGAAGTTTCAAAGCTTTACACTGGAAACTATTGCTACTAAAGTGAGATCTTTCCCTAACGCTCGATGGTCCATCAACCCCGCCATCTCGCAGCTAGAGTCTACGCCTGTGTCCCTCTGCGTCCACATACGTCTTTGGTCTAACCTCGGTCTCTGTGGCCGTGTGTTGGTTCCCAGAGAATTAGTTGTGTACTGGAAAGCTAAAATGGCGTTGGCAACTGTCCAACTTTGACATAAAAAATCACATTTGAATGAATACAGTAAAACATTAAACCTAAAAAGCATTGAGAAGTAATAAAATGTTAAAATGTATATAATTTTTGTACTATGTAATAAAATATGTCTAAAAAGTGGGGTTTTCATAGTTTTAAAACTCTCAACAATTTATAGTTTCCTGAACTGGTAATGTTACGCAAGGCAAGTTTTCGTTCAACTTGTTTCGCAACGCCATTACGAGACAAGTTGCACGAGCCATTGCAGCGTGTAGCAGCCCGTGCAATGATTAAAATCGTTGCGAGACAAGTTGCAGGTATCGTTGCCGAAACTAAAATCCAGTTCTACTTTTTGCAATAATTTCAGTTACAAATTGCAATTTGCGTGCAGGAGCCACTGCGCCGTGTAACACGACTTGAAAACCAATGATGTTGTGAGACAAGGTTGCACTCGTGTAACATCACCTTAACAAGGATTCGCTAGCTATACCTTCGTACTGCTTAAAAACTATTAATTGCTCTGGGACAGTTATATGGTTGAGTGAAAAGAACTAACGATAGCATTAACAGGCGCCCAACACGTGACTGTCTGCTTTCCTTGGCCATTATCACGGAACATTATCTTGTTTTTTCATTTATGCATTAATTAATATAAGTACTTCTTATAAAATAGGGTCTATTAACAGTAAACTATTTTTGGTTTTCAACACGCGACTGCGGGTCGAATTCAGAAAACGATACATTCCCAGTCATTATCAGCAATTATCACCTTCCAATTGGGCCAGCTCTGTAAAACTGGCCAAACAAATTAAAGTCGGGCCTCGCAAACCCACACAACCAAGTAAACATGTTTACTCATCGATGAACGAGAGCTACCACTTCCGTTATATGTAAACATAATGTTAACCTTGTCAAATAAATATTTTGTCAAGAAATTAGTAAACTTGAGGTAAGTATGTGCCTAACACAGTCATTGCATTCAACTTAATCCTTTCAGCCCCAGGCAATTTATCAACACCTAACTTCTCCTTACATAATTCAAACAAAATAATATAAATGGTAAATGAGAAATAAGAAATTGATCAAGTGGAATAAGCTGTGGAAGTTGAAAAGCTAAATTCTCCCAAACTGCTTATGCGATGTACCTGCATTTTCTTGTTTGTTGAGCCGTCTTTACTTAGTAGTGCTCAGATTACGATGAATCTGTCTGTGTTTACAATTCATAGCTAAGTTAATATACGTCTTTAGGGCCAATAAAAATAATTCCCAGTTTCTCATCAGCGCCCGCATTTCAAAATAGCTGCTGCATTAACTTTTTTTTTTTTATGATAGAAAACGTATGGAAAGAAATGTCTATTGTTGATCTACTCCGTGAACTGAACCAAAATGGCTCGTTCGCTGTGCTTCCTGCGCTGCAGAAAAGAATAAAAAATAAAATAAAAACCTCACGCCGCATTTACATTTACAGAAATTTGTGATTAGAAACCGGGAATTTTCTTTATTTGGCCTTATTACACAAGACTACGATTTATTTGAGTTTGGCGAGAGTTCTTCTCTCCTCCTTATCTCAATGGCACTGAGTTAAATCCTTTCACTGACCTAAGCGCATCTCAACGGAGCCAGTGGTTTATCTCCACATTATTTAGTATCAAGCGGATGAGAGTCACTAGGGTAGCGCCAACAACGACGGCAAAGAAAAATAGTAAATACAATAAATAGAGACAATAAAAATAGGGACTTTAAGCAACGAGAACGGCAGCGCCAACAACGACGGCAAAGAACAATAGTAAATACAATAAATAGAGAAAATAAAAATAGGACGGCAGCGCCAACAATGAGGACGGCAGCGCCAGCAATGACGGCAAAGAAGAATAATAAATACAATAAATACAATAAATACAATAAATACAATAAATAGAGACAATAAAAATAGGGACTTTAAGCAACGAGAACGGCAGCGCCAACAACGACGGCAAAGAACAATAGTAAATACAATAAATAGAGACAATAAAAATAGGGACTTTAAGCAACGAGGACGGCAGCGCCAACGACAACGGCTCAGAAGAAATATATTTCTTATTTGTTCTTTAACTCTTTGTGCGGGTCAGAAGGGTTTTGCTTTCTCCGCCTTAAATTTTGTAAACAGAAAACAATTAAATGTTCCTTCTTGTATAGGTAAACAAATACTGAGAACATTTTTGCTATCACGCGTCATCGTAGTCCCCAGAACTCTAAAAAACGGTCTTTTCACGTCCTCTTTCTAGCGACCACTACGCGCTTTTTTTTTATAAGAACCAGTAAACTTTGCCGAGGCTCATTATTTTTAATTTCTTGGCTGCTTCAGCCTCAATTTGTTCTTAATTTGTTCTTATTTCTATGAGTGGTTTGTATTGAAGTAGAAACAAAATAGAAACAAGCATTGGAAAACGAAATGCCTCGCACTGCAGATGTATTGTAAGGTTGTATTTAGAGGCAAACTACTTTAATTATTTTTGTAGAACAGTCTTTAGTGCTCAGATTACAATGAATCTTTAAATTGTGTTTTATCGGCGGTGTTACTAAGTTAAATTAAGAGTATCGATCAAGTTTACTTGTAGAATTCAGTTCATAGTTATCAAGCCTTAGCCTGAACTTTTAAATTTTTCTTAAGTTTTGCTCAATTCGAGCCTCGTTGTTCTTATAAAGCTGTTCTTATAAAGTTGTTCTTATAAAGGTGTTATTCAGTATAAAGTTATTCTTATAAAAAACGAAGCGTGGACAGGCAGGTGCTCAGCTCGATGCATTCCAACGTGCAGTTTTTGTAATTACTATTGTTGTTTCACGTCATTGTACGCGTCGCGATCGCTGTCGGCGTCGCCGTCCTCACCAGCTGTTTCAAGTCCCTCATTACTGGACAGGGTAATAATCTGTCACAGGTTTGTCCCCAGCAGAAGAAATTTAAACCTGTCCTGGTAAGGATGGAAAGCTGCGTCAGCTTTGTTGGAAAAGAAGGTAGCACAAACTGTTCTGTAATTAGTATACAATGCGTTACACGATAAGAACTGGCCAAGACATTTAGCTATAGAAAAACGCGAAGTAGGCAAATACAATCTAAGATCAATGGGTGCCACAACTTTGAAAGTTCCTCGATTGGTCGGAACATTCCAAGAAACTTCAGCTCAGCTGTTTAATAAACT
>JAOEJH020550509.1:0-11602 GCA_025448215.2 Palythoa grandis
TTTTGTCTCTCATTGTGAATTACGTCAGTATTAGCCTCCACAGAAGAGGGAGGAGGGGTGCGAGAGATTAACTATATTTATGCAATCCCGTGTACCACTGGGCCCCGGTAAGTTCCACGTAGTGGTTCTAGTATATATATATCTTGTGATGAACATATAACTGAACTGTCTAGTCACACGTCTAGGAAAAGTTATTTTGAGTAACCACAGGCCATCCAGCTATTAAACTGAGTTTCTGACGGCCCATGAAAGGCCCTAAATTCAAATGAGTCTTGCATGACATGACCTTTTACTTAACTCAAATCGTGTATCACGCAAAACCATTTTTATGACTCAAGTAACACAATGTCAATGATCTATCACGACGTACAGTATGTCACAAAAGACTAGTCACCTATCACGACGTGTGTCATACAACACTATACCCCTCACGACTGATGTCACACAAAACCAACCACCTGTTTGCATGGTATCTTACAGTTAAATCACTTACGCTCATTTCGTCTCTCTGCCTCATCAACTCCTTTTCAAACTGGTCTTTCTGTCGAATGATCTCGTTTAGCTTGGCCTGTTTAATGAGCTGCTCCTGCAGCGTGGCACGTTCCCGGTTCAGCTCTCTTTCTAGGATATCCTTCTGCCGCAGTTTCTCTGCTAGTCGTTCTCTTTCCAGCCTCAAGTTTTCCTCCAGTGCATTCTTTTCCTCAAGGACTTCGACGTAGTTGCTCCGCTCTCTCTTCTGTTGCTCCATCTGCTCTAGTAAAGAATCCCTTTGGCCTTGCAGAACCAGCAGCTGCCGCCCAAAAACATCCTGAAGCTCATCTGACACGGAGTCTGATGTGGTAATCTTGTCTTGAAGTTCCTAAGAGACAAGACGTGATTTGGTGAAACACGAGGCGAACTAAGTGCTACTAAGGACATGCATTTAAAATACAATCGTATCCTATCCTACCCCTATTATCATAAATCTATAAATCTCTAACCCATCCTATTCTATTTCTCTCCATCTCATATTATTTAACCAGATCCTAATTCATTCAATTCCAATCCATCCTACTTTGTTTGATCTTATCCCATACCATTTCGGATTTCATTTAATTTTATCTACACTCAAATAATCCCATCCTACCTATACTTCATTTTATCACATTCTGACTAATCTACTTCCCCTACTTATCTCTACCTCTAGTCTACTGATCCTATCCTATCTGAAATTTCATATTTTCCTTATTCATGCTAATGCAAGTGTTAGCTCCATTTCGTTCTATACTAACCTATCCTCTCATCCCCTCATCATCCATACTATTTCCCCCTAATGATCCTATTTCATTTCATTTTATTCCATCTCATCCAATCCTCAATTCATCCTGCACCGAGAAGACACGAGAATATACCTCGATTACTCGCTGCTGTTCCTGCATTCTATCTTGAAGAGCCTTCTTCTCTTTTTCCAACTCCATGCTGCTCTCGCGAATTATCGCCATTAACCTGTTCTTCTCGTCTATCAGCTCCTGTTCCGCCTGCTCTTTTTCCTGTGAAACACGGTTTACAGACATTTACAACATGCTAACAAAGAATGAAATACTTTGGAATGAATATAAAAGCTAACTCCGTTTACTAGCTTAAAGGCTTGGTGGATCAAGTGCTTATCTCTGGTTTCTGGAGTGTTTAGCGGATGAGTCTCTCTGACTTCCCCTGATGGGACACACTACTATGTAACCCATCGCAGTTTAACTCTCTTACAAATCTGGTCCTCAATTATACCGCTAAGTCATCTGCAATAAGCCTGGTAAAGTGCCTTGTTCAAGGCCATAGTGTGCTGGCAGGGGTTCCAACTCAGATACCTAGGGCCAAGAGCCACACACCCTAACCGCTCGGTCACTGGGCCAGCGAGTATAATGCTTAATCAAAGTTCTGTTCCAGAGCATTTCCTATTGCCACTGTTTACATCCTGCTTCATTAACATATGACTCCGGGAGGGGAACGAACCAAGATAGACAGGAACTGGATTTCAAAGTGAACCAAATTGCAAACGTTCGGCTCTTTTGGTGGCAAAACCGTTAATATAATACACGTTCTTGTAAAATTTACATTTTTTAAAACCCGCATTAAAGGAAGACTAAGACTAGACGATCTTTTTTCTGACGATTCTTCTTTCACAAAGACTTTTCTTAATTCAGAACGGCTGTTTTTATAACCCGATTTGCAACTACAACAACAAAAACTGTATTAGTACTCTATATTACGTACAGTATAAAAAAACAACTTAAACATGTTTGATAATAAAGCAAAAGAAATGTAAACAAGGATTCACCTATTTCAATGCCTTACTGACGAAAGCTAATTAATTGCATAAACGAAAAAAAGACAAAAACACGACGGACTGCTGCGAATGTTCATTCACAAAGGCTCTTGGCTGAGGAAGAATAAGCACTGTAGGAATATGGACTATATCGGTGTCTAGGAATGGGAAATGTGAGCGAAGTAAAATGGAGGGAGAAGCTATACAAGAGAAAGCTACTCCTCCAAATGATAGTAAGACAATTTGTTTTTGTGGGAAAGTTTCTCAAATGCGGGTCCCTTTTTAACCAGAGAAGGCATGCATAATGTTGTTGAATGGTTAGCCATACATTATATGTGTACATCTAGTCAAACCACAAATGGTTGAATGTAGTAGAGCGAGGAGGTGTAAAGTGGTATTAAACTGTGCACTTTCAACCTATATACTCTTGTAGCAGAACTGAATCTTCTGCATGTTATGTTACTAAGTCAATGATGATGATCTTTTGAAAGGAATGATCACGTGAAAATGACAAAAGAACACAAAACATGCTCAAGAAAACACAGACGCATGTATTTAGGTAACTTGGAGCATGCTCAAATAGAACACACTTACAGCCAGCGGAACCCACTGTTCGCGCCTCTGGTTTTGCTCAACAGTTCCACTGACCTGAGTGAAGGCAAGAACTATCAGACCGGCAAACAAGGGAATACATGAACATAGCAGAAACATCTACTTCAAATGCAAACTTAATTGCAAAAATCGACTTTCAAGGTCCAGATTTACCAGTGTGATTGTTTTTAACAATGATATTTTGGCCGCAAGTTGAGAAGTTGATAACAATGCCCTACACTGTTTTCACTGTTTAACTAAATTAACACGATGCAAAAGGAAAAACAAAGGGGGAAAGAAGGAACTGCTGATGAAATTTAGTTACACAAAAATTTTCTAATCCTGAAAGTTTAACACTGTGACACAAACAGATACCAAGGACAACTAAAGTATTTCATAAAAGAAACTTTTTATTCATACCTCTGGGTTTTCTCATTTTAGTAAGATTAGAACAATATCTTGACATATTGGTTCGATCAGGGCCCTCTGTATTCCTTTCTTGACTAAAGAGAGCTCTAACAAAGTCTCAACATTTAAATCTAGCATGCTTTTTTGTCTATAGACAAATATGGTATTGATTAGAAAGAAGAATGGGAAAGAACCTAAAACGAGAATTTTCATCTTAGCCCAATTATACAGATTTTTAGTGAGGGGTTCGTTTATTGGATGCAAACACGTTTTGGTTAATCTTATTGCAAAATGCAGTACCTCAATCTTAGGTAAATAGTTTTAAGAAAAACTATTGAATGTGTCGGCGAATAACTATTAACACTTAGTATTATCAACTTGAGGCTGATGAAATAAATTATCATCGCCGTAAATTGAAGTGTAGCTACACTTCAGTTTACAGCAATGATAATTTATTTTATCAGCCTCGAGTTGATAATACTAAGTGGCTGTACCTCAATGATGCAAACACTCACCTGCAGTCGTTCTTCTAGCACTGTAAACTGCTGAACGGAGTCAAAATTTTCTCTGTCCAGTGCATTCAGCTGGATCTCAAGTTCTTCTTTGCTTGCTTCCAGTTCTTGCTGCCGTGTTTCCCTCTCAATCAATTCTGCTGCGAACGTTTGTCTTTCTTTCTGCAACTCTTTTTTCATTTCCTGCAGCTGTTGGTTTAGTTTCATTTCAATGGCGTTTTTCTGGCTGATGATTTCTTCCATTTGTTGGAGTTTTGAATACAGATCTGAGTTGGTTACTGGTGCACTTGCATCATCTACAACCAATAAAACACTCTATTACAGCTGAACCCCATTACTTCGAAGTCTCAAGGGAAAGAGAAAATAGTTCGAAATGGCGGGGGTTCGAAATAACCGGGGTCAGCCTTAAATACACTTTGGTGATATGCAAAACCATCGAAATAACGGGGACTCTGAAATAGCCAAGTTCGAAATAACGGGGTTCAACTGTAGTTTACTAAGCTTCAAAAGTTATTTACAAGTTCTATCTATCATTTTGTCAACTAGAAAAAACTGAATTTCTTATGGTTAAAAATAAACTTTACATCTTGGTCTAGGAGATGTTCTCACCTGTGGCAAAATACTCACAGATTTTGACAGTTGTTTAACCTACAGTGGATTCATGCAAAAATTTATAAAAAAAATTCACATTTTCAAGAATTCCTATTTAGATTTTGATACTTTCTATGATTCAAAACGTGTAAACGTTGTACAATGCACCGTTCCGTTAGAAACAGCAGTACAGTAGCAACTAAATTGAAATTGTGTCTAGAAACAAATATTTAAAACAACTTGTTTATCTACTTCAGCAAAAAAAATCGCTTTAGTAGTTACAGAACTAAAAATTTAAAAATTTTCATCCATACCAGCAAAGCCCTCAGGCACACCCTCCAACTGGTCAGCAGCCTGCTGCATGATCAGTGGTTCCTCCTCCACCTCAATTCTAATGGCAGGAATGACACGTGGCTCTCCTGCAGTCTTATCACCATTCTTAAGATCAAGGGCCATCATTTCTTGCAGCAGTTTATCTCTTTCTTCTTCCGTTCTCGCTAAGTTCTCTTGCAGCTGAAGCTTTTCTTGCTCTGTTTGTTTGATCTGAGACAACAGCAAGTCTTGTGACTGTAGAATCCTTTCCTCGCTTTCATTAATAAATCGCTCTCTTAATTCTCTTATTTTCTGTTCATTTCCTTGTTCTAACTCAGCTAACCTGTTTTGTAAGACTTCAACTTCTGACCTGGTAGATGCTGACTCTTTATTCTCAAAGCTTTCTTTCAATTCTAACATTTCCTTTTGGTGTTTTTCCATCAAACTTTCAGCTATTTCGGAAAACTCTTTTTCCTTTTTTTCCGCAAACTCAACCAACTGTTTCTCACTCTGTTCTTGATAATGTTGAAGCTTTTCCTTCAATGTTAGCACCTGAACTTCATAATCATCTTTAATTTTTTGAATGTGGTCGTTGTCAGAATATCTCTGCTGTATCATGGATTCTTTTTCTTCAGATAATTCCTGAACTTGAGCTAAGAGTTTCTCAACTTGTCCTTCGCAGGTTTCTTTCTCAGCAGAAAGAACATCTAATCTTCCTTCTAGTTTTTCTATGTGTCCCAAATAGTTATTTTTCAAGGTCTGAAGCTCCAGCTCATGTTCTTTCGCCTTCTCCCTGTACGTCTTCTCTACTTGTTCTTTTGCTTCCTGCTGCAGCTGCACGAGCTGTACTTCCACATCCTTGGTATACTCAGTCAACTGCCCCTGAAAAGTTTCCATTTCCTTTGCATGTTTCTCCTGCAAAATTTCATTCTCAGCTTCTCGAGACCGCAGCTTTTCCTTAAGTTCTTCTACGATTGTACTGTATTTGTTTTCTATAGAAATCTTTACTTTTTCCAGTTCATTCTGGTGTTTTGCTGACTCATGGCCAAGCTCAAGAACAAGACGTTTTTCCAGCTCTTCTGTTTGATGTTGTTGCATTTCAATATTACGTTGGAACTGCTCCACTTCAGTTGTATGCTCTTCCTCAAAACTTGACAAATTGTCATCAAGCTCAGCAATCTGTCTGTCCTTTTGTCTAATTTCATTTTTGAGCTGTGTGACCTCTTGAATGTGTTGGTGTCTGTCTGCCGTCATCTGTGCCCTCAAATCTTCAGTTGTATTCTGTTCTTTCATAAGTTCTTCACTTAAAGTCTTCAGCTGTGTTGAATAGCGATCTTTCATTTGGTCAATCTCATCAACATTGCTACTTTTAAGAGCAGTTTCATTTTCCATTTTGACCAAAGCTTCTTTGTTTTGTTCCAACTCACACTGCAAATATTCGATTTGGTTCTTGTCTGTCTCTGTAATTTTCTCTAGCTCTAATTTTAATTGTGATAAATCATCCTCATATTTCTCTCTTTCGTGATCCATCTTCTCCTCAAGCTCGCTGTTTAAATTCAGTTGTTTTGCCAGAGAATCTTTGGAAACTTCTAGTTCTTGTTGTAAATTTGATAACTCCAAGTCGTAGTTCCCGATGTGGTGTTTGAATTCATCACACAGACTCGACTGTTTATCAAATGCTTCCTGTAGTTTGCTTTTCTCGTCCATCACTACCGATATACTTGCTTCATGCTCTTCTGATGCCTCATCCAAACGGTTTTGAAGATCATTGTTTAAGGATAACTGTTTGTCAAGTGTGTCTTGTAAATGCAGAAGTTCACTTTCATAAATCTCTTTCAACTTTTCCATTTGATCTTTCATTAGTTTATCCTGTTCAAGTCCAGAATCTTCAAATTGTCGATTTAGTTGAGCCTTTAGGTTCTCTAGTTCTTCAGAATGGTTTCTGCTAAGATTTTGCAGTTCATGCTGATAAGAACACTCCAACTTCTCCTTATCCTCCTCATTTTGCTTCTTCAACTGCATTAAAATACTTTCTAGCTCAGAAACCTTATTTCTCTGTCGCTCATTTTCTTCCTTTAGATTCTCAGCCTCATTAAACAAGTTTGAAGCTTCAGCATCTAGCTTTGTAAGAGCTTCGTCCTTTTCCTCTGATTCTTCTAACATTCTTGCACGTTCCTTGTTATAACTTTCAAGGGCTGCTTTATATTCTGTTTCCCTCTGTTCACTGGACTGCCTCAGTGCACACATTTCCTCTTCCTTTTTCTCGATGTTCGACTGATACTGAGCCGTTGCTTCTCTAAGATCGCAATTTATTTTATCCCATTCTTCACGAAGTTTACAAATTTCAATGTCTTTTTGTTGCAAACTTGCTTCAAAGCCTTCAGTGGCCGAGATTTTCTCACTTTCAATTCTATCTAGAGTCTGTTTTAACTCATCGATTTCCTCATCCTTTTCCTTAACACTACCTTGAAGTTCTTCTATGATTTGCTTGGTGTTCATTAGAGCTGACGATGCCTTTTGCACGGATTCCTGATGAACCTTCAAGCTATCATCATTCTATAACAAAGACAAATGACGAATATTATGACCAGTACAAAAACAGCTGACCAAAATCCTAATGAAAGAGTTCCTAAAGATCTTTTCCCCTTACCTGTTTTACAAAAACAGGATTCAAAGTGTTAAAGTCCCAAAAAATTCAAAAACTTTCACTGACCTTTTCCAACCATTTTAAAGACTTTTCCAAGACTTTCTATGTTAGAATACGAGTGAATATAACATGACATAGACATGTGGAAACATGGCTGGGGGAAGGTTGAGCATATCATTATCAATTTTTAAACTGAAAAGTTAAAAAAAATAACTGAGTTTAAAAGACATTCAAAGACCTTTATTCCGTTTTTAAAGACTTCAAATATTTGTTGACAATTCAAACTTTTTAAAGACCTCTTAAAAAATTCACAGGAATTTAAAGATTGCTACGAGCCCTGAAAAAGGACCACTTCATCTTTTAACATCATGCATTTTGTTTGAAATGAGTTCTAACTTCTTCTTACATAACTCATATAAAAGAATATATATGGTGATAACAACGACATTGGTCAGGTAAAATAAACAACTGAGGTAGACAAGCACGATTCTCTAAAAAATATTGACCTTAGTTGGGAGAATTTATCAATGCATCTGTAGTACTGTTTTTGGCTTCAAGGAGTTAAAGACAGTCTTACCTGTAGCAGCTGGTCCTGCAACACTTTAATCTGTGTTGTCAATGCACCTGCTTGCAGCTGAGCTTCCTGTTTTAAATTTTCCTGGTTCACTTCTGTTTCATGCAGCTGTTCCTCCAGTTTGCGGATATTCTCATCTCTACTGCCCAGCAGCTCTTGCAGTTGCAGCAGCTGATTTTGGGACTTGTCCAACTTATCTGCCAAGTCATTAGACTGACTATGGAAAGCCTCAACCTGTTAAAACACATTAAATTACTGTTATGAACATCAGCTATACATGTGTGAGCTTGGCTCAGTAACACCTCCAACTGCCAAGCGCAAGACCCCATGGATGTTAAACCGTTGGTCTAGTCTCCTAATCTTTCAACTTTTTATTGGGGGACTTCAAAGAATCCACAAACTTGTCAACAAGAATAGGGTTATGGCCTGGTGTTGTGGTCTGACTGTCCCTGGTAGCAGGGGGCTATATTAATATCATTAACTGCAATATTGTAAAACCCCAGCAATCCAGCCACTGGCTGCCACTGGGGTTAGCAGTTGACCAACTAATTAAACTGAAACCACTGAATCACCTTCCACATGGTTTTCAAAACTTTAACACAGACAACAAATTTATAAAAGCTTCAAGTTTATAGATTGATGCTGAAGATAGACTGGCTGCCATACAGAACATTTCAAAACTATCATTTGCTTCTAAGAAGTACCCAGCAGAAATTACTTAAAGAGCTGGTTAATTTGCTGATCCGAGGCCTGTGGGAACAATCATATTTCCTGCTTCAGATAATGTTTTGGAACCATTGACTTTTTCATAATTTTGTGTATTTACTGTAAAGCTTACATTAAGAGAGCAAAGAATTCACTTTGACAGCAATATCAATTTTGTGTTGCTTTTCTGGTATGGGAGACAACAGAATTCATTCTGTCTATAACCAAGCTCAAACACTTCTATTTTGCAACCAATTTTTAGTATCATATCATGTGTATGGTAAGAATACCGACAACCTCAGTCAATTTTAATCAAAGTTAATCTTGCTGCAATTTTAGCTAAAGTTTAGAGCGATCGGCAAACAAAGATCAGAAGTTTGCCAGTATCATGAAATCTCCTTTAACCCCACCAAAGATCCCTAAAACCCACAACACCATGTCCACGGAAATCTCAAGAACTGAGGTCCGAATACCTGCATCAACCCAAACAAAAGTCTCAATAAAATGGGAGAACACTGGAAATAAGATTTTCCTCAGGAGTTGAAGTTGGGTTTTTTCCAAACAACAGGACGATGCCGTTGCATTTTTCCTTGTGCCCATTCTGATAAATTACAGGATACATCGTGGAAAAATCACAAAGTGATGGCATGGTATGCAAAGTACACAAGGACATATAAAACAGTATGTGCAGTAAGTACGTGACAGGAGGCAAGCCATGTGGAGCTTCTGACCTGTATGTGATCTGCTCTGCCTAATCAGATTAACTTTATTTTTAATGAGGTGTTAAAGTGTCAGCAAGAGATCACCGTTCCTGCAAAATCTTTGTTCGCTTTTTCTCTAACATATTGAAATTGGGGTATTTTGACGACTTTGAAAGGTTACAACTTCCTCTGGTTTCAATCAAACTTGTCCAAATTTTTACAGCTCACAGGCAATAGCCAGATGTTCAAAACAGTGTCGGGAATTTTTCTGCAATTGTTTTATGATAGAAATATTCCTGAGTCAGTACACAATTAACTTATTTTCTAAACTCTGAAAAAAAGTGCTGTCAAATTTGAACCACTCAAAAACTTGAAATTACCCAATACCCTTTTAAATTATGATTATTCAAGATTACCAAAATGACATTCTGAGAGCTATTAGCCAAAATAGGTGAGAGAGTTAACACTTGGTGGACAAGAGGTTCTTTTGCGGATTTGACTTTGAAACGGAAAAAAAATAAATAATTTTCTTAATTTTGCAAACAAAGCAAGAATCTACATTATTTTATTTGACCCTAGTATGACTACGCTTTTAAGTGAAATCATTTGAAAGCAATGCACAAATGCAGTTTTTGCAAAACACACCTCTATCCTATCCTGTAACCTTGAGACTTTTTATACCAAAAATCTGATTATTTAAGACTAGCAAATCACTGAAAACAGAAATGAGAGCATGTGCTTTTAGCAGTCAATGATCAACTGAAGCTTTTGTAAGTCACATGATTGCCAACGATGACATCCTCTGACTAAATAAAATATGTAATAAAAAAGTTAAAAAATAAATGAAGATCACATTAAAAATTAAATATTACTTAAAACACAAACCTTGTCAGGTCTGTTATCAGCATCCTTCACTTCAATATAAGGTTTTTTCTGAATTCTGTTTAAGTCCTCATGAAGTCCATCAAGTAGAAAAGCTAAAAGTTCCTGTGAGTCCTGCTGCTGGTACCCAGAAAACTGTGGGGCAAAACGTCCCACCTGAGTCTTAAATTGCCGTGGTGCAACAGCACCATACTCGCCATTCCAAATCTGGTGCAAAAGGCCAGCATAGGCTTTCGCTATCTCCCCTCGCATGCCCAGAGGATTATCAAAGTTCAGTTCATCTTTGTATTCCCCACGAACAAAATATCTTGTCAAATGAGGAGTATTGCTCAAACACTGCAAGGCAGAATTCATGAAGCATGTGTTGCCAAGGTTACTGAGACCTGTCAATCCAGGTTGTGGAGCTGTTTTCCGTCCTCCACTGGAGTAATCCCAACTGCTGTAACTTGAACCATAACTTCTGTTGTTGATCAAGAAATAAGGGAAACATTAATGTCAGAGTAAATAATGCCACAGTAACAGCGCATAAGAACTTCATAAACTTTATTAAAATTTTTGGAAGAATCTGAGGGAGACAATTCATAAGACATTAGTCCCTAACAGACACCATCTCCAAGGCCAGATTAATCCTTAAATACACAAGCCTTTTTAACAAACATATAAACACAAGGGGGGGGGGGAAGTTGAGTGAATCCCCAATAATTTTTTCAAAGGTTAAGAGTTAAAGCAAATCACTTGGCATTCAATTAGTACATCATTCACTAATTAATTTCCACAGCAACAATCACTAATTAATTAGCAATTATTACCATCGTAATAAAAACAAAAATCCAACATGGCCACCATCTTGGATTTTCAAGTTTTTTAATTTTGATGAATATCGATAGATATGAATGAAAATAGTTGAAACACCATTTTATGTAATAAAACTACAAAAGGCTACAAATAAAATGAAATATGACAGTTTATTTATTATTTTGGGGAAAAAATTGCAATTTTTGAAGAAAGACTGGGCTCAATGACTTGTTGTGATGTCGTCAATGCTGACATCATCTAATTAAGGTCAAACAGTGTAACCTTAATCAAGATACAGTTATGCGAAAGCTTTTGGCAATTTATCAATCTGTACAATTTTGAGGGCAAAAAGTTAGAAGGGGGTTCGCTCAAACTCCTCTTGTGTATTAAGGGTTAATAGCAGGTGTTGATTATATAGAGGGAGGAAAACTGGAGTCACCAGAGCAAAACACTCACTCAGTGTCAGATATAAATCTAGCTATTTAAGCTTGTTTTAGTGACTACTAATAACAGGGTTCGTCCGAAAATCTCAAAACAAAATTTAAGGACTTTTTAAGGACTTTTCATGGTATAATAAACGATTTT
>JAOEJH020550616.1:0-11601 GCA_025448215.2 Palythoa grandis
CCATTGTCACTGCCATTACCATTGTCACTGCCATTACCATTGTCACTGCCATTACCATTGTCACTGCCATTACCATTACCACTGCCGTTACCATTGTCACTGCCATTACCATTGTCACTGCCATTACCATTGTCACTGTCATTACCATTGTCACTGCCATTACTATTGTCACTGCCATTACCACTGCCACTACCATTGCCATTGTTATCTTTGTCCGTTTGTTTTTTGGTTTTTTTTATCAAATTGTGGTTGTCGCAATTGGGCCGGATTAAATACAAATTGCCTTTTAGTTTTTTTGTTTCGTTTGATTTTCACCCAATCATTTTTCATTATTTTATTTATTCCTTTAGTATCACCAACCATCGAAATCATCAGTCCAGTGAACAAGACTGTCAACGAAAGCGACTCAGTAAACTTCTACTGCAATGCCAGCGGCTTTCCAGAACCTATCATCGCGTGGTTCAAAGTTGAGGACGCATCAGCCTCATTGTCGGATGGGAAGGCACTTGTGTTCCCTGTTATCAACAGAAATGATAGTGGAACGTACACTTGTAGAGCCGCAAATGGCGTACTTCGCAACGCTACGGCATCAACGTTTCTTAATGTTCAGTGTAAGTGATACATGTGTAGTGAATATAGCTAAATTAAATTTTTTAATGTAATTTTGATGCGTCGCAAACTAACTTGTAGTTCCCTATTTCCAAACGTTTTGTGGTGTATAAAAAATTTTTTTATATGAATAAAGATTAAATAACACGAAGTATCTATTAAAAAGAATTTAAGCAGCATCTCTCCTTGTGCACCTATCAGCGGCTTGCCAGAGGGTCGACCCCCGGGTTACCCCCAGGGCAGCCCCCCGGAATTGTCTAGACGTTGCATCAAAAAACGTCGAAAGCCGGGGGGTCCGGGGCAACATTTTTTGACCAAAGATGACTATAGCCCGTACTTCCGGAGTAGATAAAAAGCAAGCTCCGGCTAAACGAGAAACGTTTGGGCTGAAAAATCGTACATAGCAGTCTAGTTGTTCGCGTCACAACTAATTGCCAATGGTAACCGGTCAAAAATAGTTAGTGAGTGCGATTTACACTCGCACTCGCTGAAACTAGCATAGTTGTTACGGCAAAAAGCATTTATTTGTCTTCACCAAGAATTAGGCTGAGATTATAAAAGCACGGTAAAGAAATCATTCTCCCTTACAAATACAGTTTGATAATTATTTATAACTTGTACACCGTGGAAAAAATTGTTGTTTGAAGTTTAGAATTATAATTAATCATAAGAGTCAGCAAGTTAACATACAGTGCTCGTTAGGTCTAGCTGGTTTTATTGCCCGTCGGAACAAACATGCTGAGTAATCTTTTGATCTATATAAGCCTAACATTTAACGACATCTATGAAAACGACCATCAAAGAAGTATAACACATGATAGCAGCATTAGTGGCAATAACAAAAAACAGCTAATGCTCCTACCCCCCGAGACGATTTTGAGCACCAAACTCAAAGATAGCCCAGGGTCGACCCCCGGGTAATCCACTGATAGACCTGTGCGTTAGAACAACCTGAACTAAACATAAAGCCTGCTGCGTATTTTTTTTTTACCACAGCCTATAAGAGTAACTTAGCAAAAATAAAATGTAAGATTGAACTGTCAACAGCAAAACCCTACCGATGACTTTTAGTCAAAACTGTCTGGTTTGTTAAACATTTTATAATGTTAAAATTCTTTGAGTCAAAACAAAGGGCATTGATTCCTAATATGTTTTACTTTTCTCGAAAGCACGTATTCACTCTGTCATTCAATGTCATCGCTTTTTCTTTGGACAACAAAATGCATAACCTATTGTTGTTTTTAAGTTACTTTAAAAGAAAAATATCGGAAAAACAATTTCAAACAATAATCTGCAAATACATTTTTTGGCAAGTCTAATATAAAGCTGTTGAATAACATGATTGAGAAGTACATTGCAGTCATCGTCTCTGAACTCTGCTCGTTGCACTATGTTTTTCAGACCCAGCAGCTATTCAAAACACTATTCCCGCCAATCAAGTGGTGAGTGAAAATAATTCTTTTAGTATTTATTGCAACGCTACTGGAAATCCACCACCAACCGTTACATGGCTAAAAATGGGAATAGAAATCTTCGTTGGAGAGAAACTAACTGTGGAAAGGGCACAGTTGAAAGACAATGGAAGCTACACCTGTCTTGCTCGAAATGGGATTGGAATGTCATCAATTACCACCGTAGATGTAGAAGTGAATGGTGTGTATAATTAATATTATTGTTGATAAGGTATAAACTGAAGAGCAGTTAAATAATATCCAGTAATTTATATTACTTTTCAAGACCACATAAACCGTATTTTTGTATTTTTAACTAGGAAGTTCCATGATTGTATAACCATTGAATTTTTGTAGAATTAAAAGATTACCCATTTAGGTTGACTAAACAAAACAACTGAGAAATGAAGTGTCTTTGGAAACGATATTGACTATAAACAATTTCAGTCGATTTCTTATATTTTTTTCCACAAACTTGGCTTAGTCTTGGATTTTCTTAGTCTTATATAGGTAGTATGCACCAAAACATCTTTCACAAAAATACCGGCGACCGATATTGTTCCTTAGAACTAAAAGGCAATTTGCATTTAATCCGGCCCAATTGCGACAACCAGAATTTGATCAATGTAAAATACATACGGAACATTTCAAGCAACTCGATAACAAATCAGAAGCCCCCTAGGCTATATTCCCAATCCTAGAGGCCTGGGGGATAATACTTGGTGAGCAGTGTTTCAATATCGACCCGTCCCAGTGAAGTTGCCTCGGTGGCCTAGTGGTTGACCATCAGTCATGAAATCGGTGAATCGTTTTGAATCTGTTTTTTTTTTCTTCTCCTTCCTAGCATTTGCTCTGCTATTATTACTCACAAGACAAATCAGAGCCCTCTCTCTAAATACAAAGCATCACTTTTTGTCATAATTGTTTTTGAAGATTATAAAAATATCGAGTGTTATTTCTTAAATGAACTTCTGTTGTAAATTTTAGTACCAGCCAAAATTACTTGGATCTCAGAAAGCCAGCCGTTTGTTGAAGGTGCAACCATTACATTTTCATGTGTTGCAAAGGGGAACCCCATACCGTATGTAACATGGCTGTCTCCATTGGGAACTGTACTTCAAAACCGCACAAGCTCTTCAGATTCCAATTTCACAATAACCAACGTGTCACAAGATCAAGTTGGTGTGTACACGTGTATGGCAACTAACCGGTATGGAAAAGTCGAGCGGCAGACAAGTCTTTTGTGTGAGTTGTTTGATATATTTTTTATTGTAATAGGAGCAGACGTGTATCACAGTTGGTAAGTGTGCTGCCTTTAGTGCTGGAGGTCCCCAGTTCGATTCTCAGCGACTTCAGCGTCTTTATTGACTTTCCTTTGATCTGTGTAGCTAACCGTAAAACAGAGCACTGACAGAGGGAGTAAAGGGCGGACCGTCGACTTCCATTGATACCAATTCATATGAACTGACGGAACTACAGACGTTATGATTAAATGAAAGTTACCTTTACCATTACAATTTTGTTCGGCTTGGCTGATTTTTATCCATATTTGTTTTGCTCAACGAACTATTTTCAAGTAACAATATCGTGCAGTACGTTTAGCCAGAGCTAACAGATTTATTCATTTATCTTTGTTTTCTTGTTCACGCACAATGAAAAGCATGAATAGTCTTTAGCATATTAACGCAAAATTTAAGAACTAAAGTGTTTGAAGCAAAATTGAAATTATTCCAATGCATCTAACTTTTTTTTTGTTTAATCCATGTTTTAGTATCGCCTACAATTGAAATCATCAGTCCAGTAAACATGACTGTAAATGAAAGCGACTCAGTAACCTTCTATTGCAACGCTAGCGGGTTTCCACAACCCCTCTACACGTGGGCCAAACTTGTGGACGGGGAAGCAGTATTTTCGGGCGGCAAGGAACTTGTCTTGTCACGTGTAAATAGAACTGACAGTGGGACGTACATATGCACAGCTACGAATGGTGTGCTTCGCAATGCTACTGCAACAACAGCTCTTAATGTTCAATGTAAGTTCTCTTTCTTAATATATTACTAACACCCTATGTAATCATGCGACCTAATAAAATGTGTACAAGTTTTATTGCTGGATAACTTTTATGCGTTTCGTTACGGCATAGTTAGTAGAGGTAAATGATTAGGAAACTCGATGTCTTTCTTTATTGTATGTTTTTGTTCTCTCTTTCTCTATTGTTGTACGACTTTGACCTTGCACAGATTACATGAAAAGGCTTTGAGATGTAAATAGCGAATGGCCAGCAGACTAAGGAAGCATCATACCTCCCAACATGAAACAAAGCAGTATTGTAATGTTCTTTATAGTTTGCGGAGTTTCATAACTAGTCCACTCTACTTATTTTAATTACGGTGACAAAAATAAAAGCTCCTTATTTAGCGATAGTAAATTTTGTACTTCTATAATTGTTATTGTTTGATATTATATGTAATTTAATCTTTTATGATTTCTTTTCTTTTCTCTTCCGTTGAAGCAATGGTCAATTATCGGGTTATAGTTATTGTTTTTATTACTCTGCTAACCACAGCATTCTTAGACTATCGCAATTCATTTACTTATTTAGATCCAGCGGCAATTCAACACATCAACCCCATTTACCAAGTGGTAAGTGAAAATGATTCTTTTAGTATCTTCTGCAATGCTTCGGGAAACCCAACACCAACCATTACATGGCTAAAGATGGGAGTACACATCTCCGTTGACGACGAGAAGGTATCAGTAACTAGAGCACAGTTGGAACACAACGGGACGTACAGCTGTCTTGCCAGCAACGGAATTGGAATGCCATCAACAGCTTCTGTAGCTGTAGTTGTAAATGGTAAGTATTCCTCAGTGTTTTTGGTTATGTCACACAGTATCGTGCAACATGTTATTTATGTTATGTCACAGTATCGTGACATAACATAAATAACATGTATTTTTTGATGGGCCTGCAGACATAATTCTTAGCATTAATATTTTCAACATATGATAACGCAAATATGGTAATGCGAGCTCGAGATTAATTACATATTAGATAGCATCTTTTAATTTCAGTTCTAATTTAGAATTATCGTGATATAGCTTTTGTTTCATTTGTACATTAAATATCAGTAGCCAATTACTGATGAAGGTAGCTGAAAGTGCATGCCTTTGCGACGATAATAATTATTTTATTAAAGCAAACTGAGTTAGAATATTTTTGTATAGTGTTAAAAAGGAAAGACCCTTTTTCAATTTTTTTTCAGTCGTTCCCGAGTTTTTCTTTTTTTTTCTTGGAATTTTTATTGCTTGTTGCTTTATTGCTCCTCTTCTTATTCCGATTGCTACCATTACTGGTCACCTGCGTCTATCTTCGCGTTTTCTCTTTTTTTTCCTAGTTTTATAAGCTACAATCAACAGCATGTAGCTTCAGTCTTTGAATTTCAAGTAATTAGTTGAATATAATATAAGTGGAGTACCATTTATTAAAATACAACGTGTAAACTACGCCTAAGCTTTATTGCTCTGTTTAATATTTCAGTTCCTGCTCGAGTTATCAGGATATCCAAAAGCCAACCTTTTGTTGAATCAGCAACCATTACATTCTCATGTATTGCGGAGGGTAACCCTGTACCATATGTAGCTTGGCTTGCTCCTAATGGGACAGTGCTTCAGAACCGCACATACCCTTCAGATACCAACTTTACAATAGCTAGTGCCACTCGAGATCAAGTTGGCGTGTACACGTGCGTGGCGAGTAACCTCTACGGGAAAGACAAGAGACAGACAAATATTCTGTGTGAGCTTAAAACCCATGTTTTAATTTACATTGACAACTAATGAGCCGAAATATACCCCGTATTAGTAGTCTATATAACTACAGGCTTCTGCAAGCATTTCGAAGTTCTAATATTTTTGTTCCCTAAAATCTTTACTTGAGGTTTTAGATTTGGCGATTTTTTATCTTTATTTCTTTTATTTTTATTCATTGAAAAGGCTCATGTCACTTTCATAGTTCCTGGATTTTGCTTTGTGTGATAGCACTTCTTTTTTTCAGTAAAATGTCAGCCGAAAAATAATTCAAACAATTTGAAAGCAGAGATAAATAGCTGGCTTGGACGCCGCCATCTTGGAAGCTCTTCTGAACCTCGTGACATCATTGCGCGACAGTTGTTGTGAACACTGACATATTACTGACATTTGTGATTGACTCGTGTTTTAAATTTCAAATCCTATCCGGAAAACCCTATACGGAGAAGCTAAATACTAGTGTTCACTACACCGGCCGCTTAGTGGCGACATGAGGATTAGAAGAGCTTCCAAGCCAACTATTTATCGCTGCTTTCAAGAATTATTTCTCGGCTATGATGCAAGATATGGCAAAGAAAAGAAAGTGTATTGTGTACATTAATACCAGAATAGGTCGTTAAATAGCAGAGTTCTCCTTTAACGTAAATGTATAACCATATGATAGTAATAATTCAAATTGCGTCCAATACTTTTTTCGTTTTTGTATCTTTGACGTATTCTTAAACTTGGCCACTACCAAATTTTAAAATATTAGCCAATAAGAACAACCTTAAACCAAAAAACGTTTTGAACAAATAACATTAATTAACAATTATTTAGTAAATATTAGTGATCGTTATAGAGTTTTAAAATGGTCTTGTTCCTGTTTTAGTGTCGCCTACTATCGAAGTCATCAGTCCATTGAACAAGACTGTTAATGAAAGTGACTCGGTAAAAATCTATTGCAATGCTAGCGGGTTTCCCGAGCCTATCATTCTATGGTCCAGGATGGCGGACGGAGCACCACTACCGCTGATTAATGGGACGGAACTCATCTTCACCAGGATAAACAGAACTGATAGTGGGACGTATACATGCACAGCTACGAATGGTGTACTTCGCAATGCTACGGCATCAACAGTTCTTAATGTTCAGTGTAAGTGCCTAGTTCACTTACAAAAATAACTGGCGTTAGATTGTCTGAATTACCACGAATTTTTCTTTAATATGTGCAGTCAAGCCATTTATTCAGCACACGTTAATTCTTAATAACCAACTAAACACTCAAGTTCTAGTTTTTAACTCTGAAGGTAAAGACACGAAAACATCGCCGCTATCTCTCGTTTTTCCGATACTAAGAATTAAAACGCAATTTTCCCCAACTATTTAAAATTTTACATGTCAAATGAAAACAACTATCTAAAACCTTTTGCGTTTTTAACGAAATTTTAAAGTTTTAGATGAAGATAAAGATAACGATGAACGTAAGCCAGGTTTATTTGATTGATTGACTGACTGACTGAGTGACTGACTTATTGATTTATTGATTGTTTGATTGATTGATTAATTGATTGATTTATTAATTGTTTGATTGACTGATTGGTTGGTTCGTTGATTGGTTAACTGACTGACTGAGTGACTGACTGACTGATTGATTGATTGATTGATTGTTTGATTGATTGACTGACTGATTGGTTGGTTGATTGATTGATTGATTGATTGATTGATTGATTGGTTGATTGGTTGATTGGTTGGTTGGTTGGTTAATTGGTCATCGATCGATCGATTGATTGATTGATTGACTGATTGATTGATTGATTGATTGGATGTTTGGCTGTTTGATTGATTTTTTGATTGATTAATTCATTGATTGATGGACAGTTGGAGGGTTGAACGGTTGGAAGGATAAACAAGTGGGATGGATGGGCATGTGGATGATTGATTAATTTATGAAAAATTGATTTCTGTTTGGCGTACTGCAGTCAAGAAGTCCAACTTTGCATGGTTTCGAAGTTCTTACAAATATGTGTGTTCCACGCAATCACAAATAAATACCCCAAGCCCTTGCGGAAGGTGTTCTAACTGCGGTGCTAAAATTTAGCTACATTTGTGTTTTCCTTAGTTCTTTCCTTTTGGCTCCAGTATTCTTCCACAAGCTCAATAACTGAAGTCTTAAACCTTTAATTTTACAAATTCCCAATGTGTTTGTTTGTTTAAAAAGAGAAGTAGACAGGAAGTTGTCATTCATTTACTGTCAAGCGACTCCAGGTTTTTTTTGTTTCCTTCTATTCATTTTGCGTACGCCCCAGCGTGCGTTGAAAATTTACGCACCTTAGCAACATCAACAAGTTTTAAGCTGGTTGTCCGTGTTGACGGCGGCGTGTTTGGCACAGTGGTAAGATCTCTGCTTTCCAACTTCAAGGTCCCGGGTTCAAATCCCAGCTCTGCCGAGTGTTGAACATTTGTGTGACCTTCTTTTCCACCAAAGTTGACTCAGCTTTCCACCCTTACGGGGTCGGTAAAATGAGTACCAGCTTCTGCTGGGGGCTAACCTGTGACGGATTAGTGTCCCGTCCAGGGGGAGCCAATGACTCTCATCTGCTTAACACTACAGAAACCGGAGATAAGCACCGGCTCCAATGGGCCACTTAGGCTCGTAAAAGGATTTAGCTTAGCTTATCCGTGTTGTGGATAAGATGGTTTGCTGTTTCATATTATTGATAAACAGGTGTTGGGAAACAATCGATCTGTAATAGTTTTGTTGCCGCAACAAATTTCGATACACTAACTTTCCTTTGTTTGTCGCTGCACTCACCCTGATCTTAATAACTAGAGTTCACTTTAGTGTTGAAAACGAGAAATCTTTTAGTACTGTTTATCGGAAGCACGCACTTCCTTCCTAAACCAAATATTCTCTATTTCAGATCCAGCAACAGTTCAACACGTCAGTCCCATACTTCAGGTGCTAAGTGAAAATGAATCTTTTAGTATTTACTGCAACGCTACTGGGAATCCATCACCAACCATCACATGGCGAAAATTGGGAATGATCATCTACATTGGAGAAAAGCTAATGGTGGATAGAGCGCGGCTGAAAGACAACGGAACGTACAGCTGTCTTGCCAGCAACGGGATTGGATTGTCTTCAATAGTTTCTGTTGATGTTGTCGTGAATGGTAAGTTCTCATAACATACTATTATATATTTTAGCCCAACCGACTTTTGGAAAGTATTTTTTTTACAAAATTTTATTTATCAATTTCTATTCTACTCCAATTACACTTATTCTGTTCTAGGCCTTACTTACCAAATCATAATAATATTTGCTGCATTATTTAATTTTTATTTCGTTGTTACTTGTAGTTCCTCCTCAAATTATCTGGATGTCAGAAAGCCAGTTATTCCTTCGAGGCGCGACGATAACATTATCGTGTGTAACAGAGGGTAATCCTGTTCCGTACGTGGCTTGGCTTACCTCTAATGGAACAGTGCTTCAGAACCGTACAAGCTCTTCCGATACCAATCTTACAATTGTTAGTCTCACCTTGAATCACGTTGGTTTGTACACGTGTTTGGCAAGAAACGACTACGGGACAATCGAGAAGCACACAAGTATTTTGTGTGAGTAGTAGACAATGTTAGTTTTCGATGTTTACCTGTCACTCCCGGCATTCCCCGTGGGAAAAATATGCGGTTTTTTTAAGCATTTCTTTGCTCAAAGGAAATTATTTTTTGTGTGTTTAGCAGTGGCAAAAGCGTAAATCAGTTTATTATTTGCCTGTCCTTTAAGTTTAGCATTACTCGTGACAATATAAAGTCGATTGTAATACAGTTCTTAAACAATAATAATAATAAGTAATATATAATTATAATAGTAAGTAATATATACGAAAACATTATTGAACCACCTGAAATATATGTTTCATAAGCCGAGCAGTAGTTCGTTTACAAAATGAACTTCATTATCTCCATTGATACTTTCTCTATTGCTATAACCTTGCTCTTTACTGAAGGGTAATTGCAAATAGTTTAGTTTACATTCATGCACTCTATTTTATTCCTGACAGTCACGTACAGTTAGAGGTTAAAAGTGCTTTTGAAAACTTTGCAAAGGAGAAGAGGAAATAGTCTTCAAACTGGTGATTTATTTTAAAGCACATACCAACTAGAACCTAATCGTAGAAGTTAACTTTATTCAAACTTGTATTTTAGTACATTTTTCTGACTTTTTACTACCACTATTTAAGTACCGCCAACCATCGAAACCCTGAGTCCAATGAAAAAGATTGTAAACGAAAGCGATATGGCGAGGTTCTACTGCGACGCCAGCGGATATCCACAACCGACCATCGCCTGGTCCAAACTTGAGGATGGAGCAGCAAAGTTTCCGGGTGGAAATGAACTAATCTTCACTAGTGTAAAGAGAACTGATAGTGGGACGTATACGTGTACAGCTACAAATGGTGTACTTCGCTATGCTACGGCATCAGCAACTCTTAATGTTCAATGTAAGTAACGTTAAAATACGTTGTATTATCAGCAACTTCTTTAAGGGAGGATTTTGCCTAAATTTTAGGTATTTGGTAGAGAAAAGGGAAGGAGGATTTGGAAAAGAAGAAGTTTGAGGACAGACGCCAAACCGTGGTTCCTAACAGGTGGAAGGTGTAGCGTCAGTTAGTAGACGCTTTGGTATCTGTTCATTGAATATTAACTCCAAAATTATATTTTAAACTTCCATAAAATTCACTAAAACTAAAATTTCTCCAAAAGCACACTTTTACCGATGCAGCTTTTCCCTCTCTTAAACCTTGTAAAATATCTCAAAATATTTATGAGTTCTTCTCGTATACTCAACTAAGTCCCTATGATGGGGAATTGGAAACTTCCAAACATTCACTGAGATATGAGCCGAAATGTCTCGTGAGTTATGGTGAGTTCTTCTAGTATACCGAACTAAGTCCTTATGATGGGGAATTGGAAACTTCCAAACATTCACTGAGATATGAGCCGAAATGTCTCGTGAGTTATGGTGAGTTCTTCTAGTATACCGAACTAAGTCCCTATGATGGGGAATTGGAAATTTCAAATATTCACTGAGATATGAACCAAAATGTCTCGTGAGTTATGGTGAGTTCTTCTAGTATACCGAACTAAGCCCCTATGATGGGGAATTGGAAATTTCTAAATATTCACTGTGATATGAACCAAAATGTCTCGTGAGTTATGGTGAGTTCTTCTAGTATACTCAACTAAGTCCCTATGATGGGGAATTGGAAACTTCCAAATATTTACTGAAATAGGAACCAAAATGTCTCGAAAGTTGTCAATATGATGTGTAAAGGTGAATGTCCTCCTTTACGTACCTTGCCTTTGCTTTATTCATACAACTCAATGTAGCTGGGAAAAAAAATAAAACTATTGAGGTTACCAATTTTTAGAGAAAATAATGTATTCTCCAGATTAACATATAAACGGTAGCTAGTATCGAAATATAGAACATATCAAATATTCAAAATAAATTTTAGAAAAGCACAAATATTGAACTATATATCTTTGTTAGCCTCGCTCAAAATTAAAACAAGAGGCTACAAAGTAGCCTTAGTCCTGCCAGTTCTATCTAACAATTAGAATATGAGTTCGCAATTTCTATCGCCTGATAGAATGACGAGGGCGAAGCCCGAGTCGTTCTATCTATTGGCCATAGAAATTGAGAGCGATTCTTCTCTGAAGAAGAAATCATCATCATTCATTT
>JAOEJH020550723.1:0-11601 GCA_025448215.2 Palythoa grandis
GTTATTGTTATTGTTATTGTTATTGTTATTGTTATTGTTATTGTTATTGTTATTGTTATTGTTATTATTATTATTATTATTATTAATTTATTTCCCGTTTCTCAAAAAACGTGAGGGCACAGTAAAAATTCTCACAACGAGTTTCGACACGTCCATTTTCATCATGTGCACCACGGATGAGTGACCCGCGTTAATAGTGCAATGTATTCGGTATTGGCTAAACCAATCACAAAGTCTGAAAATCTGTTTGGCTTATACTAACATCGAGATATACAATGAAAAAAAATAAAATAAGGTTAAAATTTCAACTTGCTAGAATAACGATTTCAGGTTGATAGCTAGATTGATATTAGCAAAAGTAGTGATAATAATTGAAAAGAACTCCAGTCTCCCAAAACAGCATTTTGTTGAAGTTTTGAACTGAAGTGACTTAAGTTTTGATTTTCTTATTGCTTTGTAGCAATATACGCAAGCCCGATGTGCTATCTGTTATGCATTCGAGTAAGTACCATTCATCAACGAGTTGTAAAAATTGTAAAGTACTCGCTCATACAACAGAAAAAGAAATTATGCTGTTAATGAAGGACTAGAGAAGGAACACAGAGAACAGTTCTAAGCGTCAAGGTTTGTTGCTTCTGAGTCAGTTTATTGAAGAAGTACAAAATATCGGATAGTATACTAAAATCAGCTGGTATCCAGGTTGGTTGTTATTGGCAATTGGTATGACAAGTATACAGATAACTGACGGTTTCTACTTGCTTTTCAAAACTGGCACAGTAAAAGTTACGTTCTGTATTTCGACTAACGATAATGAAAAGTTCACTAGAATCCGGAACCAGGAACAGCTAAGCGAAAAAACTTAAGAAAAAAAGTTTTAACAAAAATAGAAAATGAAATAACAAGTAATTTTATTTTACCGTGATCACAAGAGCAATTGCCAAGAGCATCCTGCACTGATTAACTCCCTGAAGCCTTTTGGACACCATTTATATTCGAATCACATTTAGATTTTGGTGGTAAACTACTTTCCTTGCTGGGAAAATTAGCTTCAATTCTTCGAATACGTATCGCGTAGTTATAAATTACGGGTAGTGAAAATTTTTGCACTGTTTGGTAGGACAATAACAAGCTCTTGCAGAAATGAGTTATTTGTTATTTTTGCTGATTTATTTATTTATTTTAATATTTATTCACAATATTCGCTACAAGGTGTTACAGAGCGGGAGCTCAGACAATAGGACACATGGTCCCCACTAGGCCGGGCTCCCTAAGTCAGCGGACGAAATAAAAAGCCGCTAAAGTACAATGGTGCAAATGTGCTATTTATATATACCAAAAATAAAATATCAGGAAACTAAAACCTACACTCTTTTATATTGTAATGCAAGTAGGGCTAGCAGTTACAAACGGTTAAGAGGTTGGGTCTTCGGTAAAGTGGGCAGATAACGCGCCAAGTGCGAATATTTTCGGCATCAAAAGTTGATTTCAGGTTTTCAGGCTTTTCTTGACGGAGTTAGTAGGCGAAGAGAAGAAGCGAGAGAGTAACAGATAAAAATACCTTTTCAAAATAATTTTTTTTATTAAACAAAATATTACATAAGTATTTTTTATCTATTTATTGATGATTAGTAGATGTTTTGCTTGGTTACTTTTAAAAAGGTTCTGAAAGAACCGGACTGTAAGCTTATATTTATTTGTTGTTTTTCTTAGGACTGGTATTAGCAACCTTTTGTTAAGCGGCCTTTTTGTTGGTGTGGTTCTTGTCATGATCCTGTGTTGTGTCTCTTCAGTATGGGAAAGGTTAGATTCATCTCACAACAATATACACTTAATGACTGCTCACGAGGGAAACATCCGTTTTGTTTCCCGAAAATCTCGATGATTCTCTGTCTCTTCAATCTGTATTGTTCTCTTCAGCATGGAAAAGGTAAGTTTCATCTCACAACTATCTGTGTTGTGTCTCATCAGTATCGTAAAGATAATAGTCATCTCACAACGATCTGTTTTGTGTATCTTCAGCATGGGAAAGGTAAGATTCATCTCACAACGATCTGTATTGTATCTTCACTGTGGGAAGAGTAAGATTCATCTCACAACAATCTGTGTTGTGTCTGTTTTGTATTGAAAAGGTAAGAGTCATCTCACAACGATCTGTGTTGTGTACCTTCAGGATGGGAAAGGTGACATTCATTTCAATCTGTGTCGTGTTCCTTCAGTATGGGAAAGGTAAGATTCATCTCACAATTGCCTGTGTCGTGTCTCTTCAGTATGGGAAAGGTAAGATTCATCTCACAACCATCTGTACTGTGTTTCTTCAGCATGGGAAACGTAAGATTCATCTCGCAACAATCTGTGTTGTGTATGTTTTGTATTGGAAAGGTAAGAGTCATCTCGCCACGATCTGTGTTGTGTATAAAAAATTATTCAGTATGGGAAAGGTAAGATTCATCTCAGAACGATCTGTATTGTATATCTTTAGTATGGGGAAGATAAGATTCATCTCACAACGATCTGTATTGTGTATCTTCAATATGGAAAGGTAAGATTCATCTCACAACGATCTGTATTGTATCTTCACTGTGGGAAGAGTAAGATTCATCTCACAACAATCTGTGTTGTGTCTCTTCAGTAAGACAAAGGTAAATAGTCATCTCACAACGATATGTATCGTGTCTCTTCAGCATGGGAAAGGTAAGATTCATCTCGCAAAAGTCTGTGTTGGGTCTGTTCACTATGGGAAAGGTAAGAGTCATCTAACAACGATCTGTGTTGTGTCTGTTCGCTATGGGAAAGGTAACAGTCATCTCATAACGATCTATAATGTGTATCTTCGGGATGGGAAAAATGAGATTCATCTCAACAATCTGTGTCGTGTTCCTTCAATATGGGAAAGGTAAGATTCATCTCACAATTGTCTGTGTCGTGTCTCTTCAGTTTGGGAAAGGTAAGATTCATCTCACAATGGTAATCTGTATTGTGTCTCTTCAGTATAGGAAAGGTAAGAGTCATCTCACAACGATCTATGTTGTGTCTCTTCCATTTTGCGATAGGCAAGAGTCGTTTCAGAAACCTATGGTAGGGTAACTCCTCGTGAGTGATATTGATCGGGGTTTTCGCACCTTAGCTTTAACCTTTTAAGAATCTGTTGTTGAGTTTTTTGTATCAGCGAGGTTTATTTTTTTTAACTATGTTCTGTTTAATCCGATATCGATTAGTGTTTGTGTGGGGTATTTCAGTGTGTCATTGTTTATGGGGTTGGGTGTTTCTGTAAAGTGTTTAGGGTTTGGAACCTGGGGACACCTAGTAACAGGATTACCCTGCATACCTTTCATCATTAAGTTGTTAAGTTTGTTTTTGGTTGCACTTTAACGTATTATCACACTGTTTTGTATCTGTATAACTGAAATAAAATATATAGGATCTTTCTCAGTAATTTTATTTTAGTAACTGCTGTCTTACTATACTGTAGTTGTTTGTAGGAATGGAAATCCAAATCAGATGTGTGTCATTTGCAGATGGAGATGAGTTAAATCAAAGTATTCAGCAAAAAATCAAGATTGGAACTTAGTATTTAATTTAGACTTCAAGGCTTGTTTTGATAGAAACCACTTCCTTACCAGACCTTTGATTCTTAATAGTTTTAACGCCCTATCTTGCAGAAGGATGAATGGAACTTTTTGAAACTATTTAAAGTTTAAAATCAATACTGCTAATATGTGAGAATTAAGTAAAGAATCAGTGGAGGGATTTATAACCTTTGAAAACTTAAGTCTTAATTACTATAAGATGTTCTTTCGAATAAAGTTCTTTGATGATGTAAAGTTGAGTGTTAGTTTTCTTTGTAAAAAATAACTTACGTTTGTGGTTTTAGGCTTTTGAGTTTGTGTTGAATTAGGCCCTTGTCTAATACAAATGAGCTTGAACAATATAATTTGCTCATTAACATTAAATTTGATATATGTGAAATACGACGTTTGACCCGGGCCTAAGTCAATTCTTGCATTTTAAAATTTTCAGTTTTGGGTACTGGAAACGGAGGAAGGACTGTTCATTTTCACATAAGAGAGACAGGTAAATTGTTTTGGAAATGAGGTATCATCTATTAAAACTTTATTTCTACAGGAAGAGGTGAAACCTGAGTAAAAAGTAAGGTATACGAGCTAATATACAGTGAGCAGGGAACCAATCAAATTACTTAAAACTCATTACCCAGTAGTTTGTCTTAAATAAGTGCAAATATATACTGACGCTTTTTTTTTGCTACCTAAGGTTAGGGCTAGTAGAAACACCTCTAAATGGGGATCGTTAGAAAATATCTCTATATCGCAGTGTTACTCTCAACGAGTTAACGGTATAAAAATCAGTTTACCCTGAACCTACTCTATTTCTTCCCAGCCTCTAATAAGCCTCCAGTCCGAATCATAGAGAAAGAATAATCGACACGGGGGCTTAATAGAGGAAATATAATCTCAACTTTGCCACAGTTGACGATGATATAATTAAGTAAATAAATGTAAAGATAAACACTGATTCTTTACGCACCAGTGACTAGGGAATTCCTAAGCACTGGCAGGTGAATGTGTTAAAGTAGCCAAATATGAGGAATAGGAAACATAACAAGGTAGTAGAATACATCTCCTTTGAGAATGAGGAAATCATGAATTATGATATTCTCTAAAATGTAATCTAACTTGATTAGACTGGCTTGACAAGATTAGCACTAGCCACCTGCGTTTACGCCCAATGCTATACGAATAAAACGTAAGGAAAAATATTGAGGTCGTCGTTATTTATTGGTCTTAACCGCTAGTTTATCTTGTTACCAGATCCCGAATGGACGAGGGGACTCCTTACCAGTCCATTTCGGATTCAAATATTAACAACCAGCAAGCCTCAACATCCGAAAGTGCACCGTTAATACCGAGTATCCCTCCCCCTGGGGTACGTATGGGTTGTTTTTGTAGTCTTTGATGATGTTGTTGTTGTTATTTTTCTTTGTTTTAGTATTTTAGGTTATAAAAAAAAGAAGTTACTCAACTTTAAGAAACATCTGTGCGTCTGTTGGGACCGTTCATTATTTATCAGGGGGAGGGGGCTTGGTGAGAAATTTTCAAAATGTCTGACTTTTTGAGGTTCCCCAACAAAATAAAAATTCCTTTTTCAAGGCCCCCACACTCCTTAAAAAAATAATTCGATGCCCCCCTCCCTTCTACCCAAAATAGGTTATAAGTTTCATAGTCATACCATGGGTTCTAAAAAAGGCATTCCTGCTACTCTTCCGCTTCTTGTGGTCGTAAATTGCTCCTCCAGTTCATTGCATTGACCATGTCGTCAGTGTCGAGACCAGAGCTGCCAAATTCCCTCATCTGTTCCTCTTCCTCAGAGAGCGAGTGAATCATTTGAATCCTCGGACTCTGTTAATAGCTGCTCTCTATGATAAGCTGTTGCTGCAGATTCCACTTCATTTTTCCGCGATCGTGAAATGTATAAGCTGTTGCTGCAGATTCCATTTCATTTCTCCTCGATTGTCATGCGATTCTCTTGATTTTGTGGAGCCTTTTCCCCAATTTTAGGAAGATTGTGGTGGTGCAGATATTTATCAAGCTTACAGATTACAAGTTTTCTGAGGTCTCCTTTAACTGCCAATTCTTCCCAGTAGAAGTTTTTTTTAAGGAATCTAAAAGTGTTTTCAGCACTAGCGACAATAACTGTGATGATCGCCTGATAATGTTGGTGTGGCATATGATGAACATGATATTGGTGATGATACTGAGAATGAAATGGAATATTATTAACTAAAGTTTTATGGTATTAGTTAATCTTCTTCCATTTCTTTCTTCTTTTATAATCAATTAGTTAGTATAAGTTGTATATACATGTACATTTACAGAAGATGATGAAATGGAAGAGGAATAGAGGGAAATGACAGTAAAAGCTATTACCTTTGCCAGGTCTACCCCCTCCCTCTTTTCCCATCATACTACATTTTTAAAACAATTTACATTCAATTAAATTAAAAGAAGGATGGCGAAGATTAATTGTTCCGGCTCACTAAATACTATTTTGCTAATTTTCTAAACATACTAAAATTCTTGTAGTATCTAATAGAAATCGGTAGACTGTTAAAAAGTTTAGATGCCTTGTCTTGGAAAGTGTTCTTTTCCAAAGGTAATTTCCGGCGTAGGGCCCCCTGTGAGCGGGGGTTCCTATCAGAACTGCAAGTTTTTTGCCGGCCATTTTTCATTGTAGAATGCTTTGAACGTATGTTGTAGGATGTGACAAAGCTGTTTCTACTAGGAAGTTTACTGCTGTTTTGTGTTGCCGTAAAGGTTGACTTGGTTGTGCATGTTCAATTTAACAAAGTGCTGTACAGCACAAAAAGCATGGCTACAACAATAAATTTCCATATTTTTACTTTATCACCTTTCCAAAAATTCAAGACCCCACCCCCTTTCAGTTGAACAAAAAATTTCAAGACCCCGCTTAAAGCTGAAGAAAAAAATTTCGAGGTGCCCCATTTTCTCACCCCATGAGAGACAACGAACGGTCCCTTAGTACGTATAATTTTAACTAAAATAATATTGTGAACCTAAGAATTTAGCGATACGTGATACTATCATATAGTTATAATCTGGCAAAATCTTTGTAACAGCTTAAAAAATACTCTTTATAGTTACTCTTTATACTCTCTTGTAGTTGTTTCTTCTTTTAACTTGAACTTAATCTTAATTAATAATTTATTTAAATGAAAGACAATACTGAGGGGTTTTTTTTCCTTTGAAATTTCCATGGAAATTTTTATTATTTTACTGTAATATCACGGTTGCTTAGGTTTTTGCAAGTCATAAAGATATCACTACTTTAGTTTTAGTTAACAGTGAAAACTCCAATGGGAGAACATTATTAAATGGTTGCACTGTATTTTGTTGTAATTCAGTACGATGCTGTAGGACCCAGGGGAGATCTTCAGTTCCACTCGTGTGAGGAAGGCAGACAGGACAGAAATGGTGTGAATATTATCACCCCTTTGCAACCCTCCGCTCCGCCGCTCCCCCTTGCAGAAGCTTTCAATAACCAGACTACTCCAAGATCCCGCAAGAAACAACCCCACCACCTCAATGGTCCAATGAGCATGGCTTTCTAATCTTTGTGTATTGTTTGCAGATGATTTGGAATTTTGAATACTTGTTTAACTTCGTGTGTTTGTATATTAGAACGTAGATTGTGTGCTTTTAATACTTCTCGAGTTTGTGCGTGAGTTGCTGTTGTTTAACTCGTAATAATTCTAGTTTCTGTTTGTTTGTATTTATTCGACCATTTTTGAGTTCTATATACGTTTGCGCTCAGTGCGACATTGGTATTTTGCAAAACATTGGTAGCGCGTTTAATGTGACTATACATACCGAACAGTCGAGTAAGTAGCAGGGCTGTAACGAATTTTAAAGCAACGTCGAAACTTGTCAGGTTAACAGACGTGTTTCGGTAGATTTCTGCCTTTGTCAGTGTTTAATGCAATGCAGAATGAAGTGTACTATATGCAAAGAAACTGGGACAAACCCATGCTTAACACCCAAGATAAACACACTTTAATATTTAACTCTCCTTTTGTAGTTTTAATTTTTAGCATTTCGTCCATTATTATTGTAATATTATTGTTCAGTTTCTTTAAATATAGTACACTTCATTCTGCTTTGCATTAAACACTGACGAAGACAGAAGTCTACCGAACCATGTCTGTTGACCCAAAAAGTGTCGTCTTTGCTTTAAGAAAAGATTATTTATACAAAGTCAACCTTCCTTTTCCTAGGCAAGTACTAAATGCTTCATAATCATTTGTAAGTGCAGACTTTAAATTATGGTCACAGTAACAAGTAAGCAACCTCCAATTTTTCAGCGGCATTGCACTTTTCCCACATGAAAATACTTAGATACTGATAATAATTCAACTTCTGCAAAACACATTTTTAAACTAAACTGTTATGAAACTTGATTTTAAAGTAATGTTTCTTTTTTTGCTAAAATAAATCATCCAATCAAGAGACTCCTAAACAAAAGCCAAGAAAAGATTCTATTTTTTTATGTTTTAACATTTTTTTAAATATTAAGCCGGCGAAACATTTTTCTCTAAGTTCAAATCAGCTTATGGTTTAAGCAATATCGCAATGAGCACCTTTCTGTATTTTATTGGCATTGACCGACCAACTCGGATGATTACCGAGGTCCCGTGCACGCTTGCCTGGATATTGTTTGAGAACGGCTTTTTGTCCCGGCGCTATATGAACAAAAACGCGTCCACGCATAGTGTGTTCGAAACGTATTTGTTTGTCCTAATGAATACGCTAAGTGGTTAATGCGATTGAATTACAATAGGAATAAGCGGGAATTATAAGGTCGAGATAGACTAAATCTGAATTATGACGTCATCGTATTAAAAACCTTCCTTTTCACATGACCACACGAATATGATAAAACTCTGCCTTCGGAAATCTCCACTGTGGAGAACGTATTCAATACCTCCGTTTTCGGTCAGTTTTCTTGTGAAGCTTAGTCGAAAATGGAGAAAAAAAATTTATATAAAAAAGCAATTGTAAATAAGAATATTTTTTGAATAGAAATGGCAATGATTAGGGATGAACTTATCAGGTTTTGGTTATTGGACATAAATTTATATGATGCATAAAACGATTATATGTATAAGAATTGTTTTAGTGAGAAATAAAGAGTTATAGTTTTTATGTAAAAAGTTATAGAAACATTGTCGTATTCCTGAAATTACTGTGATTCTTTATCTCTTTCAAGAGCAGAATTAATAGTAGAATTAATATAAAAACAAATCAAATTTTTAAGAGATTTTAAAATAGAAATACGAGTCAGAAAGTGGTTTACTTGAAACTGTAATTGGTCTCGGGCTTAAAAAAATTTCTTAGTATGGCTATCAAGTCTATCAAATAAAACAAAGTTATTAAAGACCCTTTATCACTTACCGTGATGCACTGCGCATTGTTGTGATGAAATGTGAACACTGACCGGAACGAACCCGGATGAATGGCCGCTGCGGGCTTTGTCTACAGCCGCGAACTCAAATTTTTTTGGGGATCAGTTCCCGAACTTGCTTGGTAACCAAACATGACTGAGAGTGAGCCGCGTGCGTTAGGGGAGCGTACACGCTGAGAAGCGATTGGGGACGAGTGTTAAATTATGTATTGTTTGCCGGGAAATTTGATCGTCCTGTCTCCTCTGCTCCACGAGCTCGTTTTTACGCAGTTTTCGTAAATTATCATAACCTTTTAAGTTTTGCCACATTAAATTAAAAATGATTCCGAAGGATATTTTGAATCTAGGCAAAACTTGTTATATGAACAGTGTCTCGCACTCGCTATTGGCGATCTATTCTTTTCGCCGGTGTCTCGCTTCTATGACGTACCATCACAAACGTGGGAATTGTACCAAGAAAGGTATGCCTTTACTTTGTTCCTTATGGAATATTTTATCTATTTTTTTGAAATATTGGCTATTTTTGGTCGAACATCTTACTATGTAAGTAAACTTGAATGCGTAATGAGTTATATCACTCCGATATGACTGTTCTATTTTTCCCCGCGCCATTTCTAAATGTTTTGTACATGTCTTAAACAACTGCGCCTTTGATTAAAAACCAACTGACTTAAAGGAGGCCATTTATTGGGGAAGGGGGGAATGCATATCCATGATGATTTTTTTTTTACTTTCTAAAAATGCGACGTTCGATCTGTTATTTTAGCTGATTTGAGCATAATCTGCAACACGGTATTTATGTATCCTCAAGGAAATCCATCAGTCCTTCTTCGTTTGTGAGATTCTTGAACCAGAGCACTAAGTTCTCATGTGGCAAGCAGCATTGTGCTGCCGATTTCTTTCAAGACTTTTTTTATGCTTGGACACAGCACAGACTCGCTCACAGAATTGGGCTCCATTTCTGAAAAATGCGACTTCAACTTTCTACAAGTCCTCTTTTTTGAAGTTATGTGCACTGGTTATGATGGGGTCAGCTCCACAAAATCATCGGAGACATTATTGCCTCTGCACATTGCCAAGGTAAGGAGGGTGGCAAAAGTTGAAGGAACCATCTGACCACCCAAAACTACATCCATCACTGCGACTTTTGAGAACTTGCTCCTCGAAGGATACCTTCGAGTCAAAGAACGTCTTAACAACAGAGGTTACTTAGAAACCACACTGGCCGAAATCAAATTTGAAAACAGAAGTGCATCACTAAGACCTAAACCAAAAAACATAAAAACGCATTTTGCCCTTCGTCACAACATTCAACCCAGCGGCTCCAAATATCAAATCAATCATGGAAAACTGGCATATTACTCAAAATGGACCGCAACTCAACTTTATTTTCCCTAGACCCACAATAATGTCTTACAGAAAAGCGCAGTCTCTCAAAGACATGCTCGTACGAACGAAACTTTAAAACAAGTGCAATAACACACAAAACCTGCGTGGAGTATAAAATACAGCTAAACAGAGAACAGTAAAAAATAAACGTATTCAAATTATGAGCAAAGTCGCGTAGGCCCATGACCATAATTACGCCGTTAAGAAAAGTGATTTAATATTTTCATAAAATACATCCCCCGGTAGAAAAAGTTCGTAGAAGAAAAAAGTATCTTAGAGCACTGGCTTTAAGGCTATGGTATATACGATGCCCAAAATTAGTTTATTTTACGTTTGCACGATTAAATCCGATTTCAGATCTACCGATAAATTGATATCGATTCTTATCTACTAACATCGACTGATATCGGTTATCGATTTTATCGATTGGATACCCCAGGGTGTGTGGCCCAACATGCATAATCAAATTCAAATCTGAACAGACATGAACTATGTATGTCGCTTTGTAGCCTGATCAGCGAATCTCAAACATTGAGAAATTGCAATCAGACATAATGGTAATATAGGTTAAAAATTTTTTGTTTGACACTGATTTAAAATATAAATTAAAACGTTTCTAGCGTAAAAGCTTCGCTCTTCCTCAGTTACAAAATATGAATAAAATATATTAAAATGCGTAAACTCGCTCAAAGTACGGACAATAAAAAAACGATGTCTATTGTTCTATAAGAAGTTTATAAATGTCCGAAATAAAAATAGTGGATAAAATATATTAAAATGTGTAAACTCGCTCAAAGTACGGACAATGAAAACAATGTCTATTGTTCTATGAGAAGTTTATAAATGTCCGGAATTTTAATATAGTCATTTCTAGAGTTCTTGTCTTTAATGGAATACCACACTTCTAAAAATAATCGTTTATTAAAATTTGATTCTTGTGTGACAATGGTGCCGTTTTCAAAATCTATGTTATGGCCAGTATTGTTTATATGTCGCGCGAGTTTTGAGTTTGGATCTTGGTTCTTCGCCGCGTCTCTACGTTCTCCCTTTCTTCTTTTGAAGGATCTTTTGGTTTGGCCGTGGTACACAAAATCGCAATTTTTACACGGGATCTTGTATACGATGTTTCGTTTCAGCTGGGGGTCCGCTGGTCTGTCTTTCGGGCGAGGGAAGACTTGGCTTATGGTTCGGATGGGTTTGTAGGCCACTTTGACGCCC
>JAOEJH020550832.1:0-11596 GCA_025448215.2 Palythoa grandis
CATTTCAGAAACTAACTAAAACTATGAACAGAATAGTATTTTACATTTGTCATTACCAAATTCTCCATAATCAGGATAGAATTTTTACTGTTGTTTAGTGAAGAAGAATTTGCTAGTTGACCAAATATTGTTTTCAGCAGTTATTTTCACAAACGACCGCTAAAGTTGTGAAAGTTTGCAGAAAAATCATGGCAAAATTATGATTTAGTCAATACATCTTCAAGGCAAAAGTTTGAGAAAATAGGACACAAATTTGTCGTGATCGCGGTCAAATTATTGAGGCACAATATCGAAGCAAATAAACTCACTTCTTTCCCCTTGCGAGCAGACACCAGTCTGTCGACCTTAAAAAGTCGGCCTCCTTCAATTTTAGCTCTCGCCTTTTTACGGCAGGAAGGTTTGGCAAAATCTGCCGTCGACAAGTTGTGCAAATCAGCAAAGAAACCAAGCGATCGCTTTCCTCTCTTGTTGGACGCCATTTTGCTTTCTTCCATGCAATCTAGTCAATTTAGTCCATTGTGAATTGGCCAATGGCGTGCAAGGAGAAATTTCAATGATTGACACCGCAGAATTAAGAACCTCCCACAATAGTCGCAAATTTCTCCACATGGGTACTCTCGCATAAAGAAATTTCTAAATTGGCGCCGAAGAACACCCACTCATATGTATGTTAGAATGGGATTAAACAGGATCTGTCGAGAAAACTTAAACATTTCCAAATTTTGATGAGATTTATTTCGGCACTCCGCGCATTTTATTACTGTCGGAAATTAGAAATCAAACTCCATTATTGCTCTGAAATTACTCTCTGACAAACTGACAGCGTTGATTTTCCAATAGCTTTTTTTAATAAAATCAATGCATATGATACATTGCATGACATCTATGTCCTTTAAATCCATACTCAAAAAATATAGTAGTGCAAAGCAATTAAAAACACTGTATTTCGTTGAAAGTTGATAGTCTCAAAATAATAACATTGAAATATTTCCATGTAATGTCACCTCATCGTGATAGAAAATGTCAACCAGTTTATCTTTATGAATGAATTGCCATTATATTTTGCTTTTACATGTTTAAACTTAGAAAATGATTTCAAAATTCGTTTCCTGCACTTCTAGCGAAAAAGAGATTGCCTAAACAATCCGTTTTGCGATTTTATGCGGTTAACCAATAAAGAAACAAACGTCAATTTACGGTTGCGTATGGCGGTGCATTACGTTTATTAATGGCAAAGGAAATCAATATCTGAAAGATTTTTGACTCAATAACTAAGATCGTTTTTCCGGAGAACAGATTAAAAACTTCGCGTTAATCGTTGAAAGACAGTCGCAGCGTTGGAGATTTTAGCACTGACCGAGTGATAGATTACGACAATAAGGCATCTTGCTATTTTGGGGGATATACCAGGCACAAGCTGCTGTTAGTATTACTTTTTGACTATTATCGCATTATAAGCTTCTTTACAACTGTAACTCTAGAAGTATCAATTTGTACGATTGGGAAAATTTGGGAAATCAATACTGATGCCAAATTACACGATTAACTCTTCCGAAAAAGAAACTGTGGTCTTGTTTGTTGCCATTTGGAACGTTGTACTGGCTTGTCTTACCTTTCCAGGCAATGGTCTTTTGTTGGTGGCTTTATTGAAAGATCCTCTTAGATGTTTTAACACACCTACCTCCTTGCTTGTGAAGTCAATGACTTTTGCCAATTTATTAACCGCCACCATGGTCGAACCCTTAACAGCAGCATCTTCCATTGCCTTTCTATACAAGATGAAGGTGTCGCCAGTGATGAAAGAAATTACTGAGTTTATCAGTTTCATCGCTCCAAACGCTTCCTTCTTGACTGTCTACGCACTGTCTCTAGATTCGTTTATTGCTGTTTCACGACCGCTGAAATACAAACTTCTCGTTACGAAAAGAAATGTCGTCATCTGCATGGTGGTAATTTGGGGCTACATAACATGTTTTGCTCTTTTGCCATTCTCCGGATTAAGCTACGAAGAACATGTACAAGTTGATCTGTACGTCAACACTACAGTTACTCTAGTGCTTCTCTTCGCTTCCTATCTTGGGCTTATCAAGGCTCTTTCAGCCAACAAAACGCGTTCCTTGAGCCTTCACGCAAACAATAAAGATTTCCACGTATCATCGAGCAGAAACCGTTGTCTTGAGAGAAGTCGGAGATCGCTACAAGTCATTATCGTTCTGGTCATTGTTGTAACTTTAACAATTGTTCCAAATATGATTTCCTGGATGTTGTATTTCCACTGCAATTTTTGCAGGGAGAGATCCGGCTTTCTCCTTATGAAGGAAGTTCTACGATATCTTGCTTATCTGAAATTCCTTTTTGATCCCTTCGTCTATGCCTGGCGTCTCCCACGATACAGAAGAGCTCTGAAGGCAATAATTTCTTTTCGAACTAATAATTCCAACGTTTTGGAAAATAGCCGAAACTCGGCACCATTTTGTAAAATGAATTCAAACCTTGCGGGAAACCAAAATCTACGTTTGGAGTCACCAAGCGTTTGCAACTGAAGAACTGAGCTCGCCAGTTTATGTTTCTTACATTTCATTTTAAAGAACTCTTAATCCTTGCTCCGTAGACTTTGTACGACAACATCAAAACTTCAACTTGCTTTACATAGGAAGCAAAACAGTAAAATGAATGAAAAGCCTATGCAAAGAATAATGATAGCTGCTTCAGAAGTACTGTTTTCTTTGTAAATAAATGTTTACTGAATGGTATCCGAATAAAAATGGCAATACCCACACTCTTGGTTTCCAACCACATCAATGAAAACAAGTCACTCATAACAGGCAATAAAAAATCATGGGTCCAAAGAGAATCAGCCTCATCTAGAGGGTCAATTGCAATAAAACAATCTAATGTATACAGCTATTTCGAAAAGGTTGACTCTGCAATAGTCAATACTGCGACCGAAATAAACTATCTTTTGGCTGATTGTCAAAAAAACCGCAGCTTCTTCTGTTTCATAGCCAAGAAATTCCGATAACTAAATCATGCACCAGCGAAGATCGTTACTGTATGGACGTACGGTAAATGGTAACCCTTTTTTGAACTCCCGTAATTCCTTTTGATCACGGTATTGACCACTGCATTTGTCAACCTTTTTCGAAATAGCTGTAAATGTAGCAATACACACTTTATGAAGTCGCAACATAGCCGTGAAATGGAGGAGTTTTTATCGATACCAAGCAGAAACACCGGAAAGTAACGAGGGTAGGAAATGTGAAATGGTATCAAACCTTGCGACTAAAGCTTGGTTTTCACGAGCGACGTAAACGACAGAAGCGCAAGCGGAAGAACTCTAATGTCAGTTATGTATCCGTGAAAACGAACCGCACGCAAACATAACGACGGAAGACCAAACGTAAGAATGAAACACTTCTTCTTCCGTCTGCGCTTCCGTTGTGTTTTGTTTTCACGAGGAACGGAAGCGACGGATGCAGAAACGGAGAAAGAAGAAAAAGGAAACCTTCCGTTCCTTCCGTCTCCGCTTCCGTCATGCTTACGCTTATGTTAACCTGTTTTCACGGTGACATAAAACTCTTATGCTTCCGCTTGCGCTTCCGTCGTTTACATCGCTCGTGAAAACCAAGCTTAACCAAAATCTGCGTTTGGAGTCACGAAGAGTTTACAATTGAACCGGACATTTGTCAGGAAAAATGGCAAAATGTCCGCCAAAAACAAACCCTGGTCGGACACAAGACCGGACCACTGTGGTTGCTGAAATGTTTTGATCTTTCTGATTAAAATAGGCCACTTACTTGGACAGAAAAAAACTCATCAGTTTCATTTGGTGATGTCACGATACACTACAAAATCCTGCATTTGGAAACGCGATAATGTATGTGTATGACTAAGACTACAGCATACTTTAATGTTGCAATCTGTGTTTGACAAAAACTTATGTATGGCCTGTTTCTTGATTTGTCCTGTAAACTGTGTCCTTGGTGAGACAAATGAATGAAGGCCGATGAAATTACCAGCCCTGCACAAATGCATTCATATTATCGATTTTTACTTCAAATGGTAGCAGCAGAACCTTACGCCTTATAGGCCTAAGTATCACGTACACGCACGATATATTTGAATGTACATCGGCAAAATACAAAGGATACAGAAATAGAGGGAAGATTACGTTTTTGGACTGTACGGGGTGTTTTTTCCATTAAGTTGGATCGTGGCAGGAGTTAAAGATACTCAAAATTGACACAAAGCTATTAAATCATAAGCAATTTAGTATACAGCGAGGTAAGCATTCTTTTTTAAATGTTTTGATTTAGTTTCCTGGTGCAATATATCCTATTTCAGAGTTAAGGATTGCTCATCCAACTCAGTGTCAGCACCATCATTAAACAGCTTCGACAAGGATTGAAAGACTACAATACGTCCAGAATTCGGCTGCGTGCCTTCTTACCCGAGTAAGAAAATACAATAGTATTACTCCTGTGTTAAAGGAGTTGCACTAGTTGCCAGTCGCGGAGCGAATAGATTATAAGATTATGTCGTTACCATTTAAAGCCCTTCATGGTTTAGCGCCCGTATATTTAAGTGAACTTCTAACTTTTTAAAGACCGAATAGAGCATCGCGTTCAGCAACTAAATTCTTGTTAAAGGTTTCTAGATGTAATATGAAAACGTACGGACAGAGAGCTTGCTCTTACGCTAGTCCTACTCTGTGGAATCGCCTACCGGATGATATGAGACACTGCGCATCATTAACAGACTTTAAATCTACGTGCTTTTAGTTAATTCTGTTATTTTGTACTGAAATATACCTTTTATTCTCTTAATTGAATCTTACATGTAAATTTTCAAAATTAGAATATTATACATATATATTTTTGATTGTTCATATTGTAAAGCGTCGTTGGATTATTAGAAGAAAGCGTTGTTATCATTATATTATTATTATTGAAAAATACACAGGACAATGAGACAACACAGAGCTTCAAGAGAAACACTTTTATATACAAAAAATACAGATAATCATATTGTTCCCTTACATTTAGTTATTCACTCCACTGACGTTACAGCTGTATCAAATGTATATCACACGCGAGATACACACTCTAGGAATAAAACCTCCTTCCTGACACGCTAAACACTAATAGTTAGATCATAATTTCAAAACAATTCTGAATGTTCAAAGCTTTTTTACTCAGTCATCAGGGTACGAGTTTTATAAATTTAATACGCATATATTCACTGCCTCTTAAAAAGGCTTCTATACTATTTCATTACGGGGCAAGATACAAAGTTACATCACCCTTATGATTAACACCACATTCTCGTCCCCAGATCCCATCGTTTCTCTCAGCGGGCGGGGCCCTCGCACGAGAAAACGAAGGGCTCCGGAGACAGGATTTTCGAGTCCTAGATTCTAGGACTTCCGGTCTGCATGTATGCAGACGAGTTGTGATGTTTCTATACACTGGCTGTGAGTGTCATGGCGGTCGTCGAGGCAGGATTCGAGGAATCCTTGTCTCTGGCCATGGCCTTAAAGAGTCTCAATTTGGAAAATGTTTCCCTACGGGTACAACAGAAAGAAGCGATAAGGAACATTGTTTCTTTAAGGAAAGACACTATTTTATAATTATTTTGTCGACAGGCTTTGGCAAGTCATTGATTTTTCATTTGTTGCCCTTTGTTTTTGAAAAGTTTTTGTTCTTCTTCCAAGAACCCGTTTATTTCCGGTCAACGGTAGAATTCTAGACACTAATGACAGAATAACACAAGACGGACCTTTGCCGGAATTGAAGATAACACGGGGTGGAATTCGCGAACGCTCTTCCAAAACACTATATATCGCTTCATATGCCAAGTGCCGAGGAAAATACGAGTTATAATGCGACAATCTCTGGAGACCAAAATGACGAAGAGGAAAGATAACAAAGTCGCTGATATTCTTGTCAGACACCTGACAGCCACGAAATTAAATTTTAAATATTAGACTAGTAAAATTGTGTAAATTGTTATCGTTCTAGGTTCATGGCGGTGAAATAAATATATGCAACTTTGCAAGAAATGAGTTTTAGCTTCACGAAATTCATTACGGGTTTCGTCTTCCAGGTAAAATTAATTCACATTTCCCGAAATTTAAGTCGTTTCAAATTATACTTGAGAAACCTGACAACATTTTTATATCTCAGTAGTGAGCCATAGCAAACGTTTTAAATTAGTATTAACTCAAACAACAAAAGAAACGACTTATTATCATGACTCCTGCTTTCTGAAGCAACGGTTGGGAGAGTTTTTTCGGCAAACCATCGTCATACTTAATTTCTTTTCCAGTTAAAAACTAAAGAACGTTTAACAATTCCGGCTCTTTATTGCTTTTTTTCCCGAAAATACCGTTATTTATCTGTCACTTCCGCTTGGTAGTTCTTTGTTTTCCAATAGCCAATCGAAAATCTCGAAAATCCTATGTCTCCAGAGCCCTTCGTTTTCTCGTGCGAAGGCCCCGCCGGCTAAGAGAAACGATGGGGTCTGGGGACGAGAACGGAAATCAAGTTATCTCTCACTAGAACCTAGTCTCCCCAATGAAATTTAAAAATGCCGGTCTACTAGTTTGCATTGCAGCTGCTGTTTATTTTCTCTAAATTGCAATTTCCGGCCCAAAAGTGTATTCGCCAATTTTATAGTAAGCGGTTGATGGGAAGTTGAAATCACTACTTGTGTCTCCTAAGGTGTCCTTGCTTTTTCATTTATAAAGTCAGTGTGGGTAAGTGTTGTTGTCTTTGACTTGGATAGCAAAACCTCAAATAATAAGTAAATATAAAGAGATGGCATTATTCGGTGTTTAAAATACACGCATCTCTTAAATTAATTCAGCTTTAAGTCAACCTGATTTTCACTCGGCACAAACTAACTTAGGTTTGACCCTGGTTAAAATTAACTCAGACTCGACCCGACTTTGTTGCCTATATCGCGTGTGAACCTGAATCTGGGGGAACCCGCCGGGTTCGTTTATTTGCGCATGCAAACGACGGTTTGGCGGACAGGAATATTGATGAGAATGCTTTTCTTATTCTTTATCTTTTTATATTTTTGCTTCAACTGCTTTAGTTTTTCTATTTTTTGTGTAAACGTTCGAACCCTTCGCCATATTTTCAGACTAGTTTCTCTCTTTAGCAGGTATCTTCAGACAGATGCCACTCATACAGCAAGTTTATAAGTTTTAACCCGGGTCGATCGAACCTGAGTTAATTTGTGTCGTGTGAAAAGGGCTTTAGAAACGTCTCTGTGAGAGAGTAGTTGTCAAAATGGTTACACGTTATAAACTGTATCAGCATTTAGTACAATTAATGAACACTCGTAGAATTGTTGTAAAAAGATTCGGAAAACAAGATAGCCCGGCCAGCTAGTTGTTGTCATGTCGCAAATACGCAAAACGCAATTATATCATATTGAAAGGGAAAAAACAAGATTGAATGATTGTTTTCACTGAACGGAGATCAAAATTTTTAATGAAGCTATTTCTATTCTGTATACAAGCCTCTTCAAAGCTGTGAAGATAAACAGGTTCAATCGCGAACCAATTTTTGTTAAGCAGGTGGTCAAACTTTTAAAACTATAGTATCATAAGTCCCGGACTCTTCATAAAACTGACATTTTATTTCAGGTTTCCGTGAGTTATTCCTACTATTTGGTAAACTCTCAATTTGTAATTTTACGAGCACGGTTCAGAGGATTTTTTCCCACATAATGGTGAGGTGCTATTTTTCTGACAATTAACTTATGCGTCAAAAGAAGCAATCAATGTCCTTTTTTAATTTAAACTGGACTCATTAGTTGACCGACAATAAACAATTTTGTCTTTTAATGGAAAAATACGAGAGAAAAGCATCTAAGGTAAGGGGAATCTTGAGCATTTCTCCAGTATTTTCTCCTTTTAAATTTTTCCATTACAAAATAAAATTCAACTAGGACATTTTTAACGAGAAGAAGGAATATAAAGTTAACTCTTCAGTGTGGAGACAGTTGACCAAAACGTTTAAGCGGGTACAGTTTATAAGAAGGAAGGCTAGTTTTGAGATATACTTGTTTCAGCTTGGCCAAAGATTTCATTGTTAAAATTCGTAATTAAGTGAGTATTACATCTGAAATGAATGTTGGCCATAACATTTGGAGTGAATGTTCAAAAGAAAAACATCTCATGCCACAAATTCCAACTTAATGATTAGAGCGTTATCCGAAATCAACGAAAGATTGTAAATATATTTCAATCACCGTGGGATGTTTAAAGATAGCTGACTTTTCGGAGAGTTAACTCTTCGTCAGAGCAATAAAAACGGTGCACTGATACTAATTAGTTACATATTCTGGCAATAGTTTTCAGTTTTAAAGCTTTCATCATAGTTTAACAGATTAGAATTTGGGCAAATATTGAAACCGTTACATAACTCTTTCAGCTCTGTAGTGTGCATGTGTTTTATTTTTCGGACCGTTCTCTGCGTAAAAAAGAAAAAAATCCTTTCATCAAGATATTTGAATCTGAAACAAAGTTTTGTTAGCACTATCTTCATTTATTTGTAAATAAAAGAAGCAATTATGTCTTGCTTTCGTTCAAAACTATTATTTATACATATATACTCGGCCGAGTCGCACAAACAATAAACCGGAGATTAAAATTTCTTACGGAAGTTACATTTTAACAACCTAGCAAGGGTTATTTATTATTTTTTAAAATATCGGAGTGTCATTTTTAATCCGGCGTCCTTGCTGACCAAGAAGCAAAGTAATTACCGTGTATGCTGCATCATATTAAAATGTTAATCACGTATCGTATTATGGTGATGTTCCTTTTTTAAAAATTTCTAAGAAAGGGTAAAAACGTTCACAGACAGAGCAATTAGGTTTTCGGTAAACACCGTTGCACTTGGGATTGTATATTTTTACGGGAGTCGGATGGAGACTTTTATTGAAACCAAAAAACCATCACAAAAAATTCCCAAAAACCGCAATTTTCAATCAAAATTGAAAACCGCATAGAAGAAAGACAAAAGCAATTAATTTGGATGTAAGCAGGCAAACATCTCCAATTCTTGTGATTTTAGTGTTTTTGTTTTACATCCGTTGAGCAAAATGGAAAATTGAATCAGGTAAGTGAGTGGAAATCAGTGTCAATAGACATGACTGTTATCAGTTGATTGTGTCGGTGGGTTAAAATTGTCCTTAAGCATCTACTCCCTTTATTTCCGACCCGCAACAATTGCTGAATATTGCGATTAATAGACTCTGGTACTAACAATCTACGACTGGATAATTTTTAAGGTTCAATAGGAACGTCCAGCTAAGCCAATTAAATTATTTGGTTCTTACAAAAAAGAAGGAAGCAAACGTTTTAAAAAGTTAAAATTGAGACCACGCACCGGCTATTGATAGCTGTTCGACTCTTGCCGAACATGTAATGAACATTTTTAGAAAGTCCCCTCAAAAACAAAGAGCGCGGATGCACTGAATTGAGGAAATAAAAAAAACTTGCCAAAGTTATATTATATATGGCTAAACGTCTTAACGAGATTCCGCTGTTCATTTCTTTCCAAAATATTCGAAGTATGAGTATTAAAGGAACTGCCGAAGGTATATAGTTGGGAGATGAAGAGGGAAAATGATGTTCATTGTTTCATTATCTTATTATTCCTGCTTCAAATTACAGTTATTCCGTTATTCCGGCTATGTAAGATTTTTGTCGAGAAAAGCCATTATTCCTAATCAGAAGCAGCGTATTGTTTTTTTCCCTTTGGGCAAAAAACGATATGTCCAATCAGAAGCAAGAACGTTGTTTTGAAAATTTTTTGCCGTAGGAAAGCAAAGACCAACAGCGTGCTGGTCGCTTGTTCATGAATGAAATGTGCAGCATAGATTATGAAAGTTACTCAGGATTATAATGAAAAACTTAATGGGGAAGATTGAAACAAAAATACCTAAAACAAAACCTTATTTGGCTTGGAATTATTTAACATGTTTCCAGCAGATTTTCTCCCGATAAGCTGCAAGAACTGCCGATCTTCAGTCAGAAGGAAAATAAGAGGAAGTAGCGACAACGAACAGAAACCAGTGAGCTTTTTTAAAAAACTTTTCTTTTGTAAACTGTATAGTACTGTTAAGAAACTATTAACATGATAAATAATTTTATCTGCATGGCATAAAAGAAAAGGGAATTCCGAAATTCATATGACAAACAAAAACACCATGGAAAGCCGGTGCTTTGTACAGTTTTTATTCACTCGTCGTTTTGTATCGTAGTACTCACTCGTTCGCTGTGCTCACTCGTTTGTTTGATAATACTTCTCAACTCGTGCCACAAAAACGGTACACGCGCACTTTCCATGAAGTATTCTTCATTTGTTCGTAAAGTTGTGAGTCCTCGGCGTGCGCGTGCACCTTTGGTAGGTGATGGCATTCTACGATAGTGAACAGCTTACTGACGTACACAATGAAGAGGAGAGGGCCAAGGCAGGACCCCTGAGGAACACCGTGCAAATGTTCGGGATGTTTCTCCGTTAACAGATACTGATTGCGACCGCTTGTGTAAGTACGAGCGGAACCAGGGCAGTACACGGCCCGAGATACCATATGTATATGTGATCAACTGTATCGAGCGCGGCACTTAGGTCAAGTAGAACCAAGAGAGTAAGGTGTTGCTTGTTCATGTTCATAAGTATATCATTTTTAATTCGGAGTAGTCCGGTTTCAGTGGTGTGGATTTCCCAATAGGAAGACTGAGCTTTAGGGTAAAGACAGTTCAGAGTTAGGTGGTTGTGGGTCTGGTTGAATACAGCAAGTTCAGTAAGTTTGGAGACAAAAGTGAGGTTGCTTATTAGCCGGAGATTGGGGAAGGTGACTTAATTCAGCTTTTGGTTTCTTTAGTCTAGGGCGAACATATATGTGTTTCCAACTTTCAGGGAAGCATCCAGATTCTAAGGATAGATTGATCATCCTTGTGAGTGCTGGCAACAGGACATCGAGGCATTCAGCGACAATTTGAATAGGCATGGGGTCTTGGGAGCACGATCTGTTCGACTTGGAAATTAAAGTTTTTACACCTTCTGTAACCGGGTGGAATAAGTCAAAACAGGAGGTAGGAGGGATTGGAGCTCATCTGATGTATTGATACTGGGTGCGGCTGCGTCTAGTTTGGCGCGACTTAACTCCACTTTCTAGACAAAGAGGTCATCGATGTCGTTTGCAAGTTGCCCGTTGTCATGCATGGTAGCCTTGGAAATTCAACTCAGATTCATAACTAAAGAGTGTTTATGCTCATCTGAAAAGTTTTCGAGGGTCGTGGCTGTTCTCTTGAATATAGTTCGAATAATTATAATACTCTTTACGGGCTCTCTTCATCTCAAACGCTGCCTGATTTTTCTTGGCTTATATAAGACCAAAACATTATAACTTCAGTCCGCAGTAAAGTGGCTCTTAATGAACCGCACGAGTTGGAGGTCGATAATACACTTTATATGCAAAGGTTATGCGTGTACTTAAGCAGCTTTTCAATTTTCAGTGCGAAGTCTAGTTCTGAAGGCGTTTGAGAAGAGAGCATCGAAATACTTTAATG